>JAOEHQ010020186.1:0-14660 GCA_025447715.1 Asclepias incarnata
TAGTCTGATGGGTGAGAGAGCCCATTTGGTATATAAACCCCACATTGGTTTCCCATACAACCGATGTGGGACAAGTCACATACCTTGCAATGGTTTCGATCCGTAACAATCGTCCCCCCTTAGAGATCGACGTCCTCGTTGGTCACGGCTGGCTCCATCCGTGGGCCACCACTCCGAGTTGGCTCTGATACCATTGATACATACCAAATGGGAGAACACAGCCCAAAAGACTAGTCTTTTGGGTTGTGTTCTCCCATTTGGTATGTAACAACCCCACCCCTCACCTTATATTTCTTTTGTATTTTTTTTTGTCTTTTATCTTTTACCATGTGAGGAAAAGATAGGGAGAGGATCATGAGGCATTCCTTGCAAGCGGGGAGTGGGTGGGGAGGATATAAAAGGTGGGGAGGAGTGGGAAGAGGTGGGGAGGTACTCCCCCCACCCTTATAACTTATACACCTCATTTGTCATTACCCAAACAAGAAATCCCCAAAAACACTTATTCAAACACACACATGCCCAAAAACCCATTCTTCTTCCCCTTTCTCACTCTCTCACTCGTGATCCCTGTAAAAGTGAACAACAAATTAAAATGGTGTTGTTTGATCAATCAATCCTTGATGAAAATGGTGTACCAATATTTAGGTCTACAGAGTTCGATGATGAAGATCACAAAATGTTAAGGCTTCACTATAGTAAGTTTTTTAAATTTTTTCAATTTATTATATATTTTTTATTCTCATTTTTGTTAAGTCTTAATATTTGTATATTTTTAAACTTACCCATTTTTATTTTTGTTTTGCATTACATAGGAATATGGGAATCTATTTTCACTTAGGATTCACCATGGTGGATTCTTTACAAAATCTCCTGGTAGGGAATATCTTCATGGGGGAAGAGGTAATGGCTGATTATATAGATAGTGTTTTTTTGTACACAGTGATGCTTCAAGATTGTTTTTTGCTCTTAATAAACCAAGTATTATCTCCACAACTCTATGACACATAGGTGGATCGACTCATTCAAGAAACCCACAGATATTTACCTATCACCATTAAACGATTAGGTTTTAAAAATAATTAATTTATGTTAAAACAACAATAAATAAAAAGAAGGACGAAATACTTACCTTATTGGAACAACCATAAAACCTTCAACCTGGGTTAAGAGGGGTCCATGATATTCGAACAATTGATGGATTTCCCACGAACAATGTAAAATCATAACAAATGTGATGAATGTTTGTTGTTTTTTTTAGTAGTAAAACCCTAAATTTAATCAAGAAAGGATGAAGAAGATAAAAGAACGGTTTTTTTTTATGAGTGTGAATGAATAAGTGTTATAGGTTATATAAAGCAAATGCACATGAAGGGTTTAACGGACAACTACAGGGATGGACGCTAATCCAAAAAGTAAAAGCACATGTATTATTCTTGATAATATGCCAAACCACAGGGGGCATTTGTCATATTAACTCATACTTTTATGTTGTCCACTGATTCACGTTTAAATTTTTTAAAGTGTTTTTTTTTCTTCCATAAAGAAGGGTTCAGGATGAACGTGTATAAAGAACGATGATCAAACCAAGGCATTAATTAATTTCAGTTGTAAAGTAGGCTAAAACTAATTCATTTTTAACGTAGGTTTCAATTTTTATCCTTTGGAGGGAGATAAATACAAACATATAAGTACCTGAGTTTTTTTTGTTGATAAAATCCATCATTGTGAACATCTACCAAAAGGCATTAAAGATCTGCATTCTCTTGAAACCATCTGTCAAAAATGGGAAATAGGAAAGGCGTTTCATTTCCTTCTGTCCTAAAACCTGATACAAAATTAATTGTAACTATGGTACACTCATTTCAGATGATATAATTTAGAATCCTCCAAAGAAATCTTCATCATCGCCACTACTCAAAGACTCGATCAGCTCATCATCGTCATCGTCATCGCCATCATCCTCGTCTCCGTCTTCAGCTTCACTCACTATCTCAAATATCCCACCTCCACCAAAGTCTACGCCATCCATCACAAAATCACCGTCCTCATCCCCCTCGTCGTCATCTTCAAGATCACTCAAACTATCTTCATCATTACTCATATCATCACCATCCTCGTCATTTCCCAACAAGACATCTTCGTCTATGTCTTCATCATCCTCATCGTCGTCTTCTTCACTTTCAGCATCATCGGGATCAGAATCGTCATCTGTGGCTCTTCGCCTACCAATTTCATAAACTCGGGCTGAAGAATACATTTCATCTTGATCATCCATAGTCACCAGCCCAACAAAAGAGTTGGTGGGCTCAGAGGCAAAATCCAGTACGCATCGGTCCACGATAGTGGTGGCTATGTCCGAATAATTGACTGCATCTAATGTCCGGAATGCATTGAATAAAGGATGCTTAACACGTCGACTCTGGAATGCCGAAGTAACTTCTTCTAAATTTCTTCTAAGGATTGCATAAATTACATCGCCACTGGCATTGAAATTTATCACTGTTTGATCCAACGATCCCACGCTACGAAGAAGCTTAAAGTTCCGGAGATCCCACACTTCTGTATTTATAATGACCTGTTTGACAATAATACATCATCATCAGAGAAAAGCAATACATAAGCAAGTAATATACAACCAAAAGCTCCTCATGCCATAATCAATTATTAGGTGGTTGTCATATTACCAAATTGATCTCCATTTCAATCTTAAAAAGCTAGACCTGGAGGTGACAATTTCAGCTGATTTACTTATGAATCGGTCAAGTTGGGTTATGTAATATCACTACAGGTCAAACGGGCCAAAACTAAAATAAGGAAATAGACAAAGAAACGGGTCGAATGGGTCAAAGGTAGCACACAGTTCATATCTGATGCACACAACCTTCTAACTCGTTTTATGCAAAAAAAAAAGTTAGATAGATATTGTACTAATCCTTTTTCTGATCATAGTTAGCACATTATTCATTATGACCCAAACCAGTTTTCACCCCTTACCCAAGTTCATACACCCATTTTTGCTAGATCCAAAAACTAACACAATTAAAATAGAAATTAGGTTAAAAATGTTATACATGCAGGCCAAATATGCATAATCGGTAACAATTTCTTTTGAAACCATATTTGACGCTAATCATATTGACTTGAACCCGTTTTAACCCGTTAAATAACCTGCACAACTCACCCATTTTGCCACATCTACTCGGACCCAATGCTAGCAAGAACCGCAATAAGAAACTAAGGTTCAAAATATGTCGTACATACAGTTAGATATGTTAACTGTGTACTAACAATTCAAACATACCTCATTACCAGCAGGATGAAAACCACCCCCACCATAATCACTTAGCTGATCAAAACGATGAACAGGACCAGGAACTCTACGATCCCAAAGTACACCATTCCATAAAAGCATAATGTCTGAAGGGCTAAAGTGAACCTGAGAATAAGCATGCCCTTTGCTGGAAGCATTAGAAGATTGGTCTGTGAGTTTCAAATCAGATTTACATGTCTGAACATCATATAATAAAATCTCCGGTCTCGATAACTCAGAAGATAATGCAGCAAACATGGTACCACAATGACTGAATGTTGCAGCCTTGATACCATCAAACGAATATTTGGGTCCAGCTGACACCGAAGGTGCATCCCACAATCGCACATCATGCGAGCTTGAAGAGAGAAGTAATTGAGTATCTCCAGAAAAGAAGGATTTGACCATGGTCAAAGGGAACTGATGCCCAGCGCTGCTCTCCAGCATATTATTGCTATTTGAATCAAAAACTTTAAGCTCCCCAGAATGGGTACCAGCAGCAATTTGGGAAGAATCACCAAGAAAGGTAAGGCATGTCAAAAGAACACCTGTGTCATCTCTACATGTCCGCCATGGTCTAAATCTACTATAAACAAACTGGCGATCCCTGCGACTGCCATGGATACCACCATACACATGTCTATATTCACGTGTATTAAGTCGGCCAGTGATGTTTGATGGTGCATCAAGGGTACGTTTCGATTCTGGACAAACATGTGGATGCAAAAGCGAAAGAGGTGGTAATGTGGTTATGGGAGCAGGGCATTGACGGTGTTGGTGCTTAAGATACTGAACTACAATAGAATCTAAAGTTAAACGCTCAGAAGTAGAAGATTGTGGGTCGAGTGGAAGGCCGAGGTTCTGTGTGTTCAGATTGTCATCGGGATTATCAGATATACCTACACTTGCTGGTGTTCTATTGTGATGATCCTTGAAAGAACTTGATGCTGAGAATATAGAAGTATCTCCTAATAAGCTGCTTTTACGGCCCGTGTTTGGTGTTGGGCACCCGGGAGAACGGAATCCTTGTTCACTGGAGTTGAGTCGTTTGCTTGATTGTGATGGCCCAACATCTCTTAACTCAGTCAATTTACGCTTCAAAGGCAATATGATTGGAGTTTTCAAAACACTATCTGAATCCACTTGGTTTTCTTCTGACGTGATTGGAGCAGCAGGCGGCTTCTTTGAAGAGTAATTAATTCTGCTGCTTGATGGAGATGGATGCTCTTGGAAGTATGAAGTCATTTTTGACTGGCCTCCAAGTGCAGATGATATGACCAATGGCCGCCTCTTTGAAGACAAAGATGAATCCTGTCTTGAAAAATCTTCTTGTGGTTTAAGTTTTTCTGTAGTGAGAAATCCACCAGGAGAGCGCCCAGCCGGCCAATGAATCTGCACTGATGAGCTCTCCTGGCCAGAGGTTTGATATGCCAGAGATGATGGGGCAGCTAATGATTGCAGAGGTGTCAACTGAGCCTCTTTTAAAAGTGCAGACGCAGCTGTTGTTAAACCAGATGCCTGTAAGTGCTCATGAATCAGCTGTAATAGTTCCCTACAAGAATTTATAAACAAGGTACATTATAAGAAAGAAACAGAAGTGATAACAGAAAAATCACAAAAAATCATTAGAAAGGAACAAAGTCGAAGAAAGGAATAAGTACTTAGAATGGTAAGTGATAGGGGTAGCAGCAGCTATAGCAGCTCTCTCGATGCGCCGAAGAGTAGGTGTAGCAGCATCAGTAGCAGCTAAAGTACTTGCTCGCCCTGAGTTTGTTACAATCTGCAATACAGAAAGTTAAACATGATTCTTCTGTAAGTATTAAGTTATAAAAAAACATAGATAGGCCAAAACCGCATTACTATCATGACAATAGAATGTTAATACTGTATCGAACAGTTCAAACCAATGTAGAAACAGTGGTTTTCAATAACTTTTGATAAACATACCGCCATTAGCTCAATCGCCACCTGGGATAGTTCTGTCTGCCACCTACCCTGTTCACCACCTGATGTCTGGCTGCCTGAATCCCTAATAAGTTCTGATAGCTTTTTTCCAACCTAAAACAAGACAAAAACTGTCAAATAAACCAAAAAATTAAGTAAGACATTACCATTCAAGTCTTGTGTGGATGGAACTAATAATCGCACCTGAAGTTTTGTTAAGATGTGTGCAATTGTATCATCTCTTGCTAAACCAAGCAAAACTCTGCATGCTAAAGCACGAAGACAATCAACGGAGGTCGATGGTGCTATTACCCGTGGCTGGAGGAGCTGAAGTAGAACTTTGATACCATTATTGGCCCGGACTGCCTCTCTTGCTTGACGGAAACTTTGTTCCATTTGTGCAGCAAGGCCAGCACAGCCTGCTCCAGCACCTAACGATATTCTACGATCACCAACTAAACCAGAGGTGGTAAATGAGGTCCCGGTCCCTCGGTCTACCAGACTAGATTCTCCATTACGTTCTCTTGGCTCATTCAAGCTGGCACTATTGCCGGTCGTCTCTGTATGAGGGGCATTTGACCCAGAAGACATAGGTCCTTGTGCTGGCATAGTCGGCTTGTTACTGATTGATGGTGGAGGGCAAACAAGATTAACTAAAACATTCAGTGCTGGTTGAACAATCTGTGCAGGTAGATCAATGACAAGTATGAGTTGACACCAGTTGAACAAAAATCAGTACACCACAATGCTAGTAATAAGAATGTGCTAAGTATGGGTTGAAATATGTCCTAGCAATATTTTAATGCATAAAACCTCCTAATTACTTGCAAACAAAAAATTGGATAGAAAGTGTTTCCGGTCAACCACAACCAAGTCCATTTTGAGCCATACCCAAAAGACTTGTTTAGAAGCAAACCAATTTTTACAAAACCCAACCCACCCTACCATCTACATTGCCACAAGGGTAAAAAAAACTCACAATTCATATAGTACATACCTCAGGGTCAGGAAAACCAGCACCATTTGCTGCATCAAGAATCACTGCTATACCAAGACGGTCATTACTCAAAGTAGCACTTACAAGCAGCTTGCGACTGTAAGGAACCAAAGTAACAATGTGTAGGACACCCAGTGCATATTGAAGCAAATCATGCAAGTAGCGCTCAACAGGAGGGGCCTAAAAATAAAACCAATATAAAAGATAAAACATTTGACGGTAGAAGATAAGTAGATAAAAATAAGGTTGATATAGAAATCCTGATGAAAAAAAAATACCTGACACAACTCCAACATGGTAATATGCCCGTTGCAATTCAAGAACTTATCAACGGCAGGCCAACGAGCTCTCACAAATGCAGGACCAAGCTTTCGATCTTTCTGTATTTGACGAAATACAGTATCTACGGCCTCATTGCTAATATCAAGTGGCTTGTATGCCGCCCTGGAACTTGGAATGTTCCGAGCCGCACTTCGAATATTCTTACTAGGACGAATTGAATCCACAAGCAATAGGAGGTGTGCTCTAAAGTATTGGCGCAATGCAACAGTGCTGTGGTAAGCAATCTGCTTTTCTGATGATGTCAGTACCTCTGGAGGGGTACGATCATTTCGAAGTGACCCAGATGCACGTTGACCCAATGTCCCTGAGCTAACCCCAGATCTTACAGATGCTGCTTCACCTAGGAGATTTAACAGTTTTTGAAGACCATCTTGACTATCAAAAGCATCTAATACGGCTCTGAAAACAAAAGCAGCAGCAAAAAATAAAGCTGCATTTTTTCTTGCTTGGTCCTGGGGGCATTCTAGAAGTTGAAGAGCTAGTGCAATCAATTGATGGGTGACCTCTGAAGGTAAGGCACAAACACGCTCCATGATTCCCTAAAGTACACCATAAAGTAGATGCATCAATACGCAATTATGAAATGATTTAGCAGATCAGATCCATGTAGAGAACTTAATAAACCTAGTTACAGGTAGAGGTCGCAATTTCGACCTATTTACTTACAAATAACTCAATTCGGGTTATCTTTTATCACTGATGGGTCCAACAGCTATTTTTAATGAGGTTAGCTTAAAACAGGTCAACTGGGTTCAAAGCCAATGCATAAAACCCCCTAAATTATTCAAAATTTGAAAAACTTCAATAATTGTTCATCTTTGACATTATATTATATATCTTTCATAAAACTTTAAAAACTTGGAAAAATATGTTCCAAGTAAAACCAACCCAACCCACTCTGATGAGATCCACACCAATATATTATTTGTTATAACTAGTCCCTGTTTTGACCCATTACCCAACCCACCCTACCCGCTTATTTAGTCACCTCTGGTTGCAATAATAAACTTGACTTTTAGTCTGACAGTACCTGGAGTGAACCAATTGCAAATAAACAGGAAGAGAGGCCAAAGAAAGTTAGTGGTACTCTCGCGAGTGCAAGAAGCTTTTGTATACCACCACGATCCACAAATAACGCAGCAAATTTCCTATGGGCAGCCAATGCACAGATTAACTTCAGCACATCAGGTAAAAGCACTGCAATCTGTGATGCTTCTTTAAGATCAGAATTTCGCTGCAGCAAAGCAAGACAGACATCTACCCCTTTTTCATGTAGTACAGGACCAAGAACCTCAATATATTCTCCTAAGACCTCTAAACACTGAATACAGAACTTTTCCCTCAGCTTTGCCAAGGATTCGCTATCGGGAATCATAAACTCTTCAGTCTCCTCATTGGCCTCAGGTTCTGGCTCTTTTGAAGTAGCTGGTTCGCCCACACCACCATTATGACTCCTACAATCAGCCATCATATATTAACACAAAATAAGCAATGATGCCAACTGAAAATAAATTTAGATGGAGTTTGGTTTGAAGACAAGAATCAAAAACTACGTTGGTATGATAAATTCAAAAATTTATGAGTATCAACCCCATTCCCTCAAATCATACATTCATACCCTTAAACCAAACACCATCAAACCCATACCGTGAAACCAAACACCCCTAAAACTGCAAAATAAAAAAGCTTCTTAAGCAGGCATAATCTTTAAGTTAAAGTTACCTACCTAGAGACTTCGGTAGCCTTAGCTGCATCAACAACCGTAGATGCAGCTTGAGACGCAGCCAGAACTGCGGCTTCTTCATCATTTGTCCTTTTAAATTCCTAATCACATAACACGTTAGCGAGGCAGATATAATTTAGAGCGAAAAAAGAAATGAACGTGAAATACACACCTCCATTGCTGCAGTTTTAACCAGTTCAGCAGCAGCATCACCAGCAGCTTTAATGGCTTCCACAAAAGCATTTGCTGTTCTGGCCTCGGCTTCAGCAGCTCTTACAGCCATCTTCACAATATCAGATATATCATTTGCTCCAACTTTACAATCTTGAAAGCAGTCATCACTGTCATCTCTTTCAAGAATCACATCAGCACCTACCTTTCCATTTGACTTCTTGATATCTGGCATATGTTTTGATTCTAGACTTCTTATCGAACTTCTATCCTTAATGTTCCTTCCTTGTCCTCCAAATCTAGTTCCAGATCCTGGGGAATTTAAAACGTGTTCATACTCCACAACACCTTCATTGATCCTTCCTTTTCCTCTGGATCTTACGAACCCACGATTTGCCCTGAACTCATCTTCCCTCGCAGATTTACTTCGGTCAACTGTTTTTATCTTGCCATCACGTAAATCGCGAGCATGTCCATCTGCATCTGCTTCGTAAGTTTCATTATCATCTGAGGATCCCTCCTCTGCTATTCTAGGAGGCTCCAGCTGAGATGTCTCTGAAGCATGTCTAAACCTACCCCGACTGTCTTCTCTAGATCTAATGGAAGTAGCAGCTGATGAACTTTTAATGTCTAGTTGATAGTTTGATTCTTTTTGACTTGTACTTGGCTCTCCCAACACACGGATGCGAACATACCGCATAAGCTTGGCAGATAATCCAGATGTAAGAACATCTTCAACTACCCCTTGACCTCCCCTGTGGTCAAAATTGCAAAAGCTAACATTATGTATCAGTTAAATATAATATCCCATAATTTATTCGGAAGCAAAAAAGATGTACATAAACACATGACATACCCAGCCAAACATACAGCCAACAGTCCAGTAGAGTAAGTCTTTAACATTTCAAAATCTGATGATAGTCTTACACCAGAACCATTCATCCCCTTACAATCTTCAGTGGAAGACCTAGTTGCACCATCCATCACCCAACCCTTTATCTTGGCCAAAACAGTTTCTTCAAAAACGTGTGGATACTGTATTCCAGCACAGCAGATAGAACCATGATTAATTATTGAAGAGAAAAAATATAACTTTTAGAGCTTGGCTAAAGACAATACCATCCAAGTAAGTGAACAACTGAAGAGAAGTCGTAAACAAGCCGCCTGAACAGATACTGAATATCGAGATTCAGACAGAAACTTTACAGATATCAACTCAAAGAACTCGTCATTGTCCTGCAGAAACAAAATGCATTTTACAAATAAAATAATTAATTAGTAAAAGGAAATACTTGTAGACGCACAGATTGCACAACTTAATCTAAATAACACACAAGATAAATGACAAATATAAAATATGTGATGCAAAAAAAAAAAGAAATCGAAAAAAAAAGATTTATAAATTACTCGGATTAAGTTTCCCAGTCGTCCTATGTTATGGGAAGCTCGACCATTGTTTGAAGAAATATACCCAGTCTCTTCCATGTACCTACACATACATATATACAAGAAAATACATCAGCAAATAATAGTCTTTCATAATCTAAGGCTCGGTAAAATAATTAATTATAGTCAACTTATTATGTATATAAACAGAAAAATGTTAGATGAAAAAGACTCCCACTTATAAAATCCCAAAACCAAATTACTAAACCAAGCACACAGAGACAGAGGGAGTCCATCATAGAGAAGGATCCTGTAAGAAATCTTACCGTAACCATATATAAGGCATTAATGCAAGGAAATTATAATACAGATGCACATCCATATCCAGCTTCTATAAAAGATGCAGTGTGTGCTGGAAATTGTAAATGTTGCACCTCCGTGCCCTACTTGGAGCTTTTAAGCTAAGAGCCCTATTTATTTTATTCTGATAAATTCTATACATACCATTACGCCTCACCTAGTTGATCAATCATTTACTTAAACCAAACCAACATGATCAATATATGTTACAATGTTGTCAACTTGTCATAAAAGACATTAGCAACCACACAAAGCTCTAAATCACTTCAACGATGTGTCAATGTGTTCTTTTCCAGTGGCTAACGATTTTTCAGTTAAAATCCCTAATTTAACCCATGTATCCACTAACAATCAATAAAAATGTGCGGAGTGAAGCCTACACCTACTTAGAATCCCTTCAAGCTAAATTATCTTAATCACATATAAATACAACACTGTTTAGAAATATAGCATCATGACCCACTGTCTAGGAAAAAAGTTATGTAAAAGTAATAAACAACAGTAACATGCTCTTAAACACTTGTATTCAAATTTCTCAGGTAGCATACCATTAACTATTTAAGTACAGATACATATACCGCCTAAAATTGGCCTTCAAAAATACATCAGCAACCCACAAAGCCCTATTTTTCGCACAAATTAATCTTCTTTATCTAATCTAATACATTATTACAATGTTGTCCTTACAACAGAGGCCTCTTGAAAACTTGAATAATCCATCCACATGACAATAGTTCTTTCACGGTGACTACCGATTTTTAGCTTAGTATCCCTAATTAAGCGCCAGTAACATTCTATTCAAACTAAAGTATCTTAATATCTCTCTCTCTCTCTCTCTCTCTCACACACACACACACACACACAGTAACATCATAATTATAGCATCATAACCTACCATGTGTTAAAAAAATAATACTGTATTTTTTTTCATCAAAAATTAATTAGTAGTTGAAATTCAAAATTCTCCAGGTAATAATATATTATTAACAGATTGCACTAAAATCAGGGAGGGGGGAAGTGTGTTGTTAGAGAGGTCAGATGATCCCACTCAAGATTCACGGACATTATGATAATCTATAAAAAGTTTATAATGATCTCTATAAACTATTTAGCATGACACCAGTAAAATTTCTTGCTAACGACAGTAAAAGATACTGTAATATATTAGTGTTGCCGATTGTTGGTTTATTTCTATTTTATAATACCTACAGACGTGGATAGAGAAAAAAAATTATAAATGTTCGGGATCTTTTCTTCCTAAGTTCCCTTATTTAACACCATCAAAACTCAAAAGTAAAAATCCTTTTTTCACATTTTGGAGCATATGATGAATATGCGAATATAATTGCTTTATGTATGGATGTATTTCTATTTTCTAATTGAGAATGTCAGTTGTATACTTGTATTGCTAGTCACCGTTTTGTTGTCTATATAGTATGTATACACTATATGAACTGGCAATTTGGCGATGTTAATTAATAATTAAATTGACCACCCCACTAATAAGAATTCCTACCTCGGTGGCTCAGTCCCTGAATAACATGCTAACTATTTACATTATAAAAACAGATAAATTACAATACATTTCTACAGGCATTCAGAATTCACAAATTATAATTACACATACATATACATATATATTGTAATTACACATACATAATATATATAAATACATATAGATACAGGGATGTCTCAAGGATAAAGGCTGCTAAAACTAACGCTTTAGGCATCCAACTTTCTAAAGCCCCACTATCTATGTCGATGTACATATAGAAAGCTGTTTCTGAACCGAAAAATCGAGCTTAAGTCTATATTTGAGTGTATGTTTTCTAACTTTTTGAGTTGAGCTACAAGTAGATAAGCTAAAAGGGTATCTAATCGATAAGATAGTCAAGTACTAATACGTAAAATATCTATTCAATAAGACCTAATTTCACAAACTTGCTTTAGGCCCTTAAGCACTTGAGACGCTCCGGACCTCCCATATAGATATACATATAGATATGTATGTAAACTAACATGCTAACTAATACATTATAAAAACGGCAAAATTAACAATTATTACATTTCTAGAGACATTCACACATATTATTCAAATTCATAAATTATAGTTACACGTATATACATACATACATACAGATATTATAAAAACAACGTCACACATAATACATTTTTAAAAACTTGCACAAAATTATTATAAATTATAACTACACATACATATATATATATACTCTTATACATAAAAATGTGTGTGTGTGTGTGTGTATACCTGGCTTCTTGTGTTTCAAGAATAGAAGCTAAGGCATGAAGAACATCATGCCTAGGGTTATCAGGAGAAGCAGTGATTTTATCAATTAATCCTTGAGCTTTCACTATTAATATTTCGTCTTCATTATTCGTTTCTTCTTCTTCCTCGTCATCTTCATCATCGTCGTCATCTTCTTCTTCCTCTTCATATTCCTCATCATCTTCTTCTTCATCCACCAGCGGCGGAACCTCTTCAGCCGGTGGCGGTGGTCCTTCCGCTTGAATATCGTCACCAGCCGCCTCCATAATTAGGTTACGATTGTGCTTTTGTGTCTGTATATAGATATAGATATAAATATAAATATAAATAAATATATATGCAAATTTGTGTGTGTTGATTTTATAATGGAATGGAATGAGACAATGAGTGTGTTTTGTTCAGGGAAAGGAGTTTTTGTATATATAAGAGAGAGGCGTGTGATTGTGTATTTTACAAAAAAATATTTGGGGAAATTTTTTTCTTTGGTACGCTAGAAGGTTCGGTAGCTGATTAACCGGATATGGATTGACTCGACCCGAATACTATCCGAATACCCTGGCACTCTTTCTTTTTCTTTTTTTTTTAACGGTAAATTTGGACTTAGATGTATTGCCTCATCATATATCCAACTTTAATTTCAAAGAAAACCGGTTATTTCCAGTAAAACCCTAGTCTCCAGCCCAGGGACATTTTGCTAACACCCACATTTGAATCCACGACCAACTCTCAAGTCCCCAAGTACCAATATGATTGGTTTGTTTTGACTTATTGTACCTGTGCTCTCATTTTTATCGACAAAAAAAAGAGTTAATCATTATTAGATTATCTTAGAAAAACGATTAATCTATATTCCCTTATAAAAGGGGAACTCACCCCCAAAAATCTCAAAAGATGAATTGGTGTGACTAATCTGCCCCTCTTCTTTATTCACTCATTTAAACATCTCAACTTAATATACCTATAATACCCTTAATGAAATAATTTACAACATATATCCCTCAACCCTTAAAATAACTACACTACTCCCTTCTACATTAGTTACTTTTACATTCACCACCACATCACCACCGCCCGCACATCACCGTCGTCGCCGCCACCCCCGACGTCGCATCGCGCAGGCATTGGTCTAGTTTAAAAATAATGAGTATGTATTTGATACAGTAATTATTTTAAGTTAAATAATTACAGAGTTAATCAGTTTTGTTCATAACAACATTATTAATACCTTGGAAGATATATTAGCACTTGAGGGTAATGACAACGTTAATATCGTTGATTATAAGCGATTAAAATACAATTATTTTGGCATGTTTAAGAGATCATCTTTAACTTTTTGATTAAAGCTATCGAATTATAAAATAAAAAGTGTTACGGATTTATTGGAATATATAGAACAAAAATAATAGAAAAACTAATGTAGTAAATTGTTACTATGAGCTTTAGTTAACCGGGGTAACCTTTTACCCAAAAAATTGTTACTATGAGCTTTAGTTTTCCATTCACTTAAGTTATTTTGTGATTTTATGTTTAGGTTATGAATATGTATCACTGAGTTTATAATTTTGAAAAGTTCTACTAGGTTTTTTGTAGCAATCGAGTTTTTCATTTACTTGATACCTAGAAATTCTCCAAAAGTACCCAAGAGAATTTTATTATCTTCATCTAAGTTTCTTTGGGGTTATTAAAATACATATATTAGCAACTCAAACTATAATTGAACTTTATTTACTAACTGCTTGTTTTGTTTTCTTATTGATAAGAAGGGTAAGGTAACTTTTTTGGAAAGAGAAAATTCTTATGGATGTTACTCTTCGCATACATTCGTATATCTGTATAACCAGATAAATATTCAATATAAAGTTAAGACATGTTTGATTGTAACAAAATGGATTGATTCGGTATTGATGGTCATCAGTGTGCTTGGGGGTCACTTCTAAAGTAACAAATCATATTGAACACAAAATTTTAGCACTAAATATTCCAATTCAAAACACACCCTAAACCATTACCTATATATCTAATTAGCAACTTGGTCAAACCACTCATTACTTGCCACATGTCCCTGCCGTTAAAAACATTACAAAAATCGTCCCTGTCGTTAAAAATGGTCTCCCTTACGTTAAAAAAATTTACAAAAATG
>JAOEHQ010020197.1:0-14659 GCA_025447715.1 Asclepias incarnata
CAGGAAATTCTATTATGCATCCATGTTGGGATTCTGTGTGTTCAAGAACTAGCCAGTGATCGGCCAACAATGACAGACGTAGCATTTATGTTGAGTAATCGTGACACAAAACTTCCTTCTCCTAATCAACCAGCATTCATCTTTAGAAAACTGAAATATGGTACCGACTCAACAACAGCATCAACCAGTGCTGGGGTTGGCTCTATCGATAGTGATACCATCACCATCCTTCATGCTCGATAACTTCATGGTGCCTTAAACAGGGACACTTTGAACACTGAGTGGCACAAAAAACCATATAACACCTATACTTGAACATCAGCTATGAACTTTTGCATATCCAACTAAAGATGTAAATTTTGCGATTTAAAATCAAGCTGAACTGTAGGACCTCTGTAATGCCAAAATACCAATGGGGTCAAAAGACATTTAGTTAATGGGTCATTATTATTAGCATATAAACAAGTAAGTATAGTATATTATTCGGGCTTTTCGAGCTTGGGCATAGGCCAACCCTTCCTTATCTCATACTCTATATATATATATATATATTACTATTACCAAACATTTGTATGTAAGATTTTCGTCTTTCATTTCAATGGTGTATCATAGATGGTTATTAGAATCAAACAATTGGTTGAAGAACCGTTTTGATTATGGAAAAACAAGGCAAAAGTGGTATGTTAATATATATGAACAAGATCCTACCAAGATCAGTACCAAAGTTGTGACAAGCGTGATGGTATTTTTAGATTTGTTGTAATTCACAGGTCCTTTATCACTACTAGAAAAATCACCTTTAGTGGCAAAAGTTTTTTGTGAGAACATAATGTTCTCACTAAAGGCCGCTAAATGTCAAAAAAAAACTTAGATTGTGTTGAAATATTAGTTTGACCATACCTTTTGTGAGGACAGTCGTCTTCAAAAAGCATTTTTATTATCATTTTATGATTTTCTTCATTGAGTCAAAGCAAAAAATAAGAAAAATATGGTGAAATTTTGTTGACTAGACTTTTGGTGAGGACAATACTCACAATAACTTTACTATTATAATTATTTTCTTTTAAAAATGATATATTTATATTTATATTTATACATATTTTTATTTTTATTTTTTAAATTTTCAATTCCCACCAAATATATAAAAATTCCCGATTTAACATTTGCGACGATAGTCCTCACAATAGCTTTTTTGCACAATAGGGAGTTTGATACAACTCCTTTCACCTGATTCCAACCAACACAACGGCGATCGACACTTACGACCATACATAGCTTCAAACAGTGCACACTGGATGCTCGTGTGATAGCTATTGTTGTACGAGAATTCTATTAATGGTTAAATGAACATCCCAACTGCCCTTGAACTCTAACACACATGTTTGGAGCATATCTTCCAGTGTCTGAATAGTACGCTCACCCTGTGCATCCGTCTGTGGATGATAAGCGGTACTTAAGTTTAAATGCGTGCCTAAAGCCTTATGAAGCTACTTCCAAAAATCCGACGTGAACGAATATATCAGAAATGATAGACAAAGGAACTCCATGTTTCGTAACAATTTCACCAGTGTACAGTTGCGCGAACTGCTCCATACTATAATCTTCTCGCACAGGAAGAAAATGAGCAGACTTCGCTAAACGATCAACTATAACCCATATAGCATCATGACCCGTTTTCGTACGCGGTAACTTCAACACTAAATCCATCATTATGTCTCCCCATTTCAACTCCGGAATTTCTGGTTGCTTCAATAAACCAGACGGCTTTTGATGTTCAATCTTCCCCATAGAACTAGTTAAACACTTACTGAAGTACTCAGCAATGTCTCGCTTCATACCTGGCCACCAATAATCTGCCTTCAAGTTTCTATACATTTTTTCCGCACCAGGATGAATTGAGTATCTAGAATTATGAGCTTCCCTAATAATAAGTTCTTTTAGATCGTTCACTTTCGGAATCCACACACGTCCTTTGAATAACCGACCCCATTGTCATCAGGCTCGAACTTTTGCTCAACTGAACGCAATACCTCTTTCTTTATGTTTTCGGGACTTAAGGCTTCCTCCTGATCTTGAATTACACGACTTCTCAAATCCGTACGTTCAACTATTCTCATCCCAGAAAGTTTCATTCGCTCTTTTCTGCTCAAAGCATCTGCTACCACATTAGCCTTGCTAGGGTGATATTTGATCTCACAACCATAACCACTGAGTAGTTTGATCGATCGTCTCTGTCTCATATTCAACATTATTTGATCAAACACGTGTTGCAGGCTCTTATGATCTGTGTACACAATACACTTTGTGTCGTATAGATAATGTCTCCAAATCTTCAATGCAAAAATGACTGCTCCCAACTCTAAATCATGAGTCGTATAGTTCTTCTCATGCACCTTCAGTTGTCTTAACGCATAGGCGATCACTTTATCTCGTTGCATAAGTACACACCCTAACCCTTGATGCAAAGCATCGCTGTACACAACGAAGTCTTCAGTTCCATTTGGCAATAATAGAACCAGAGCATTACACAGCTTGTCTTTCAAAAGTTGGAACGCCTTCTTTTGTGGCTCCCCCCACACAAATTCCTTCGCTTTCTGAGTCAACTGAGTTAGTGGTAAGACAATCTTGCATAATGACTTCAATTTTTCTTCTTGAACTCAGTCCCATTATCACTTCTAGGCTGCCTAACAGTCTTCTTGTAATGGACTTCAACTTGCTTGATAAAATTGAATATCTATTCTGCAGCTTTACTCTTGGCTTTGAGAAAGAACATCCATGTGAACCTTAAATACTCATCTACAATGACCAGAGGGTACCTCTTTCCAGTGAAGGAAAGGGTACTAACTAGACCAAAAAGATCCATATGCAGTAAATCCAAACAAGATTCAATGTTGGCACATGATTTTTACTTGAAAGAGGCCTTGTGTTGTTTAACCTTCTCACAAGCACTTCATATCTTATCTTTCTCATATTTCAAAATAGGAAGCCCAGACACCAACTCTTTCTTGCTAAGCTTGTTGATATCTTTGAAATTCATATGAAAAAGCCTTTTATGCCACAACCATTTTACCTCATCTTGACTTCTTGAAATGAAGCACACCTCATTTAATATAGTTGGCACACTCATATCAAATGTGTATAAAGTATCATTCCTCTTTGCAATTAACACAATGTTTCCTTCTTGATCATGAACAGTCCCCCTATCAGCTCGAAATCTAATCTCATAGCCAACATCAAACAATTGACTCACACTAATCAAATTATGCTTCAGACCACTGACGTATGAAACTCTTCTGAATATGAGAGTATCATTTGTAAGAACACCATAACCTCTAATCTTCCCTTTTGAATCATCACCAAAAATGATATTAGGAATTGTTATTCAATTCTAGTTTTTATTACGAAATCTCTTTGTTTTAGTGCATTTTATAGCATTATTTACCATTTAAAAACACAAACAAAGGCTTTCCTGTTTTACGTTTGTAACACCCCGCCGGTGGCGGAAACGCGAGATGCAACATTAAGAACATTGCAATGGAATTATACAGAGGAACTATATGAAACACATTTTATTGAACACAAAAGCCATACAATTAGTCAAATTACAATACAAAAGATCCTATAATCGGGATAAAACCGAAGCACCGTGCTCGAGTCTATCATCTATATGCGTGATCAACAGATCCTTAAGTCCAGCTAAAGTCTTCTGTCTCTAAGCCCATAAGTCCATCCCTGATATAACCTGAAAAGATACTTAAAGACGTCAACACGAGGTTGGTGAGTTTG
Organism: Asclepias incarnata; assembly: GCA_025447715.1. NCBI lineage: Eukaryota > Viridiplantae > Streptophyta > Magnoliopsida > Gentianales > Apocynaceae > Asclepias > Asclepias incarnata. Next base: position 3,787 of record JAOEHQ010020197.1, read on the forward strand.
TAGGTTTAGTTATGAACGGGTTTTATCCAAAGACCAATGAAATCCTTTTGAACACTGTAGAATTGTTATGTCTAAAGAAAGCCCATTTTTATGCAAACAACTCTTTATGACCCTAAAATAAGGACCAAGTAAACCGAAATACAATCCATAGTAAAATCCATAAAGAATATGTGAGTATCGAGTAGATGAGCTTTAGCAAACACTTACGTGTCGTCCTGTTGCATTTAGAGTGTCAACATCATAAATATATTATACAATTTCATAATAGAAGACATTTTATAACTGTGGTACCGGGGAACCACCCCATATGGAACCCACTACCCTCTGCCGAATATAACCGAATACCGGGATAGATACTAAGTCACACAACATAGTATCAAAGACAATCCCGTATGGTATTCGTTTATTCGCAACCGAGTAGAATGAACATGAACTTGAGCCCAAACAGAATACCGGGGCAGATACTAAGTCACACAGCATAGTATCAAGACAATCCAGTATGGTATTCTCCTACTCTTAACAGAGTAGTATGAACATAAACACACGACCGTGATAGATACTAAGTCACACAGCATAGTATCAATGACAATCCCATGAACGCAGGCCGACTTGGTACCAAGTAGTATGAACCACACAGATGAACCATGCAGATAGCTCGAATTATGAACATGATGACCTAATTATGAACGCGACAACCCTTTTTATGAACTTGAACCTGACAATCTAATTATGCACATACAGGACGTGTTATGAACAAGATAATCTATTTGCTACATATTAACCTTTTAATGAACATGTTGATCCATTTATACCCAATTAAGGCATAACCTGATCACAATATTATACGGTAAGTCAGACCAAGGCTCTATACTCCGAAACCTCACATAAGTAGTACATAAAAACGAAGTATGCAACTACGACATCAAAAGAGAAGAAAACAGTTTTTAAAGTATCTTTCCACCCCAAAGCTCGATAAAAAGGGGCTACGAACTCACCTGACGCGCGCAATGCAATCCCAATCTAGAAGAAGGTAGAATCGACGTCCACGATAGCCGAATCCTATCATACACGTATCACCTTAATCCCTAAGCATCTCAAAGACTAAGTTCCTATACATATTGGCCAAATCTTACTAGAAATGCCATATTTTGTCCATTTTATAAGGATTTGACCCAACCCAAGTGAAATCATTACGTTTCGTTATAAAACGACTCAACGGGGCTTGACCAATCCACTTTAAAACAACCCCTTTTAAAATGTACTTTTATTTAGTCCTCAAGGACATCATCAATAGAAAGTACATTCAATTACGAATTCGTGGCCATTCGAATCGTCGAAAAAGGAGTTACGGTTTGAAAGTTATGGCCGTTTTGAGAAATCAGTACATAGATGTTTGTCTATGATGACGTCAGCGCGGATTTGTTTGTAAATGATGACGTCGGCGCGTAATGTTTGAAATGATGACATCAGCGTGTATAAGTTTGAAATGATGACATCAGCGTGTATATGTTTGAAATGATGACATCAGCGTGTATATGTTTGAAATGATGACATCAGCGCGTATAAGTTTGAAAGTCCAGCCATTTCAGGATGCGTTTTTGACATTTAACTCACCAAAATGACTCGTTTTTGGCTAGAAATCGACCCAAGTGATAGATAACCATGTTCCCTAGAGTTTTGATATGAAAAACGACAAAAAACTTCCGTTTTCGAGCGTCAAAAACGTTGCCCAAGTTTAGATACGGGTTTGAAGTTTTTCAACAAGTTTTTGAGAGATTCAAGGCATTTCTAGAAGAAAAACACAAGATTAATAACGTAAAACACTTACCACTCGATTCACCAATGAATTTGATCTGGAAAAGTTGAGAGAGAATTCAAGAGAGAGAAACTAGAGAGAGAGTGAACCATAGAAATGAAAGAAAGAAAGAGAGGAAGTGGTTTTATACCACTTGAACACTCTCGCGAGTAAAGCCGGTTCCTCTCGAAAAACAATTTGTTTTATAAAATCTTTCGACCCGTGACTCATAAAAACTTTTAGTCGACACCAAAGATTATATTTTTCAATTACCTTCGCAACGAATATAAACTTGACTATTTTGACGTCCATAAAATAAATACATTTTATTTCAAAATGATTTGCATTTTAATTTGGCATTTCTATAAGCAACTAGTTATTCATTCTTGAACTCGCATCTCACTATAGATCTCAGATATTAAATATTCACCATTCGAATTTATTATGATCTCACGAAGACCCGATCTCGGTTCCCATACACGAACATGCTCGATACCATTGTAATGACTTACGACCCGCTTAATTGAAACGCTCGGATGTCAGTTGCTAAAAATGGTGAGCTAGATTACGGACCAGTATATTCCGGTGACGGTTGTTACATCATTCCCCAGTTAAATGGATTTCGTCCTCGAAATCACTTCGCTCCCACTCATTGGAAAAACTAGACTTTGCCCGCTATCGCTCCTTGTTACTGTATGCTATGATTATTGAACGGATCTTTTATGAATGTTTCTTTATATAGCATGTGAATCCTTTCTGTCGCACCAGTAAGTCAACGTATAAGGCATCCCGATCTCACGTATTGTAGATATTTGCTCGCTGCGCTTTACATACTCCCATTACTAATTCCTTGGTCGAAGGGAATTACCCAGTTAAAAGGAATTCCCTAGTTAAATGTACTAACACACATTGCGATCGCATCGTTGCGCTAAGTGCACCATCGTAACAAAAGTTCTTTTGAAAGGAACATAAAATTTCGGGAGGGGTTTCGATTAAAATTCCTGGCTGGTAGACGCTTGTTACCTTGAATCATCCTCCCTGTGGTCTCTGGTTACACCTCATCTTGTTGTACATCATACCGGCTCTCTGGTCGAGCCAATATATATATTGATTACGCATTGACCTAAACATACTTATATATTAATAGACTTTTGATCGTCAAACAACGATACATTACATCTTAAATAGGAAAATTACTCGGTACATATTGTAAATAAATTTCTACGCATTTGCTCCAACGTCGGCATACCCGTCATCTAGATCCAATATTGGAATCTCCTGTTGTGTCCCATTCGCATTCGTAACATACGTCCATCCCCAAATGTGATTGTCCTCGCATCCTTGGTTAGGGGCTTCATTTCGCCTAGGACATGCATTCTGAAGATGACTCTGACTCCCGCATTCAAAACAGGCACTCCTGCTGACCGTTGGGTCCTCCACTCTCACTGGAGCCTCTAGATCCGTTTCTTCATGACAATCTCTAGCGAGATGACCCAGTCGGTTGCACCGGTAGCAAGTGAAACATGGTATTGTCGCAGGACGGTGAAAATCACATATAGGACACCACGAATCTGAACCGACATAGGCTTCTCTTGCCTTGGTCCTCCTACTCTCATTGTCTGAGCTTCCCACGTTTCCTGATTGTCCCTTAGCCCTTGTGTTCTCCTCTGGGGATACCTGTTTCAATATTTCATCTGCCATCCAATCAACCTTTGACATAACATCCTGTATCGTAAAAGGATATGTCGTTGCTGCCATTTCTTGTATCCGAGGATCCAGTCCATGTATGTACCGTTCAATTTCCTTTGACTGTGGGGTCACCATATGTGGAACTAATCGAGTTAGGTCACCAAATCAATCTGTATACGAGGTGTGATCGGCTCCTATCATCTTGTGGTTCAACAACTCTTGCTCCATTCTCTGCCTTTCATCATCAGGGTAAAACTCGCTCTTTGTTAGCGTCTTAAAGTCATCCCAAGACATTTGCACGACCGCTTCTCGCCCCATTTTCATATACTGTTCGTTCCACCATACTAGAGCTCGGCCCGACAGTGAATACGTGGCGTACTCCACCTTTTGGCTGGCTGAGCAACCGCTAAGGTTAACAATCATTTCCATTTTCATTATCCACTCTATGTATGCCAGAGCCCCACCCTCGCCATTAAACTCTGGCGGTCCGCAATCAACAAAATCCTGATACGTGCACCCTTGGTCACTTCCAGTCTCGTTACTGAGGTCCCTTCTGTCCTTGGTTGTGCCACCCGTTGTCTTCATTCGTTTAGGCATTCTCATCTTCGGCGGCATTTTCTACATTTGAGAGTCATTTGGTTAGCGCTAAACGTCGAAGTGGGTTCGTTACTCACACACTCAAAACGATACTATTCATATATTGTCCAAGCTAACGTTATCTATTATGAGCTACTGACTTCCGTACACTTATGAATCGTCGCACACACTCCTAGTTTGAGCCTAATCATTGATCGTCCTTTAAGAATCCTACGCATTTCCGTAGTTGGTTATGAGCTACTGACTTTTGTACACTTATGAATCGTCGCACACACTCCTAGTACACATTTGCACAGTTTTCGAGCATATTCGGATCTTTCGTTACTAGTCCTTTGTTGGTTCTTATGCCTTACAGTTTGTACTTGAACTTCTATCGACTCATTCAAAATTTAGTACTACAACCGTCTTATTTGACGTCACCAAGTCTTATTAGAACTATTTAGACTCCATTACTAAGTTCCCACATTCGGGTCCTTACTTAAACTAAGCGAGATGGTTCTGATTGTACAAGTGTGACTTTACAGTTGTATAAATCTCGTTTTTATTAAGTACCCGTCGTCTCCATTATTAATAATATGCTTGTCATCTTCCTCGCGCATCGCCGGTGACACCTTATCATACTGTTCGACTTTGTTGTTCGTTGCTTGAATTCTGACGGCATGAAATATCACGAGACTTTTCCCTATAGTGGTACAACTATACATATAGTAACTGCTGCTCGGTCTTGCTAATCCGTACGTTTGAACTAAAAGGCATAAGGGGAACCACTAACAAAATTTTGCTTACTGTTAATTCATTTGAACTTCTGACAACCTATCGACCGAATTATACAACCCAAAAGATGTGCACTTTTAGAACTCGACCAACGACCCGACTGCTCACACACATCCACACATAAACATTCAGACTATCTGCCATTCATGGTTAGTTCACAGTTCTACCCTAATTTATCCACATTGCATTGTTAATGTTTATATATAGGGTCCAGTGGCTAACCCACAACATTAACAGTACCCTGAGGATAAATTAGTTTCCCCATCCATAGCTGGTAACGGCCCACCTCTAGTGCTACCTTCAATGTACTATTGATGTTTGTACACAGGGTGTACCAGAAGCTAACCCTCCACACCGCCAATACATTGATGGCACGTGACCAACCATTTCTGAACTAGCCACTTCAGACAAATAAGAATCAGATAGTTCCTCTTAGCATCATGCCATCATAAAACCGTTGCGCACCGTTTTATGATACCACCATGCCATGGTTCCGTATCCTCATCAACCAACACATACAAAAAACAACAACAACTGCAGCAACAACAAGAACAAGAACAACAACAACACAATAAGCCCACTGCCGACATACCACGTATGTTCATACCATGTGGTTAGCATGGCGAAGTCTTGTCTCTTAGTGGCATTACGCATCAACATGCAACCTTTAGTAATTAAATTACTTATCATTATGAACACGTTTCTCTTAGCTCACTCGATACTCAGATACGAATCAAAAATAGTGCATTTCTTTTATGAAATCTGTCGAAAATTTATGTACAGTCAAGAAATCACGAGTATAGACGAACTCACATTTCAAAGTCTAAAGTGTACAAGGTTTTTAGAAAACAGTGTCGACATCTCGAGTACCACTAGCATCCTTACTCATTATGCCCCAGAACTTGTCTCAACTAAACCTTTCTTAATACTATCGAAATCACCTTGTCCATCATTGATACGCTAGTTCGCTATACTGACCAAGAATCCTGACTTTCCTTATGACCACTAGCATTACCTTATAATAAAATCTTGCCACACAAGAATTTAAGCACTTAAATGCGTTCGAGAGCCTCTAATTTCCACAGATTTTAGATTTTAAATCTTGACTTAACTCTAGTTTCCTCTGAGTTTAGAACCTTGTTAAGAATTGATCTTAATCTTAATATGTATACTTTCTCCAAATACTATTCTTTATAGCTCATTCCTGCTAGCACATATTGTCGATTTTTAACTTTCCATATTATGGAGATTTTCACACATCATACATACCAAACGGTTTGAGTTTGCTTTCCTGACATTTGCCCAATATTAAGCTAGGCACAAAACTTGCAAATCTGTACACCATATTGTTTTGAAAACTAATTTGGGTTTATTACTAGTGTAGCCATGCATATACATTTACATTTTAGAAAAATATGAATCATATTTGATTGTTTTAAGAAAGTATTTGTGGAAAACATATAATCACATTAATTCTTAAATTTTAAATCTCGAGGTCGTTAAAATTAGTCATTTGGAAAAACAATTTAAGACTTCGCAATTATCGTAAGAGAAGGTAAGAAAAACTTTGAATTCTAATAAAACTTTACACATAGTGTATGCACACATAGTTCCTATGAAAAATTCTATATGCGGGTACTTAGGTTTTAGTCTAGGCCGAACCACCTAATTCTCTAAAACCTAGGCTCTGATACCATTCTATAACACCCCGCCGGTGGCGGAAACACGAGATGCAACATTAAGAACATTGCAATGGAACTATACAGAGAAACTATATGAAACACATTATATTAAACACAAAAGTCATACAAATAATCGATTACAATACAAAAGGATCCCATAAATCGGGAATAAAACCGAAACATCATGCTCGAGTCTATGATCTATATGCATCATCAACAAATCCTTAGGTCCAGCTAAGATCTCCTGCCTCTAAGCCCATAAGTCCATCCTTGATATAACCTGAAAAGATACTTAAAGACGTCAACACGAGGTTGGTGAGTTCGTAGGTTTAAGTATGAACAAGTTTATTGAAAAATCCAAAAAAATCCTTTTGAACACCGCGAATCTGTTATGTCTGAAGGAAACTCATTTTTGTACAAAATAACTCATTATGTTCATCGGATAAAGACATAGAAGATTGTGATAAAATCTTTAATGAAATTTATAAATAGTATGTGAGTATCGAGTAGATGAGCTTAGTAAACACTGAATAATAATAGAGTTGTATGCCTACAATTAAGCATAAATTTGATATGTCTGGTCTTACGGTTCAACGACCTGCCTTATGTCTGATGTCCGATCTTGTGGTTCAACGACCTGCCTTATGTCTGATGTCCGGTCTTACGGTTCAACAACCTGCCTTATGTCTGATGCCCGGTCTTACGGTTCAACAACCTGCCTTATGTCTGATGTCTGGTCTTACGGTTTAACAACCTGCCTTATGTCTGATGTCTTGACCATACACATGTGACTTGACCACACACAGATGACTTGTCCACACACATATGACTTGTCCACACACATATGACTTGACCACACACAGATGACTTGACCACACCCAGATGACTTGACCACACGCAGATGACTTAACCACACACAGTTCACTTGACTCAACACATATGTAAGTCCCTAGAACAGGATCTACAAGGCTGTTGATTTAGATGATTAACGTGCGGAATCCGTTAATCACAAACACACGACAATCACGAAGATTAAACACACGCGAGATTAACATAACCAGTTGTATATTGATTATAACAATTTTACAATCAACCAACAACCTCTGCTAAGAACTATGTGAAAATAAACTTACAAAATGAAAACCTTAATCTCAACTCTAACCTAATTGAGATTATATATATGACTCATGGGCCAACCAAATTTAAACCATTAACTTTGGTTCGGCCCACTTTAGTTTCAACCAAATCTAAAACTTCAGATTTGTTCGAAACTAATTACATAACTAATAAAGACAATAAACAATGACGACATTATAATGACTAAGACTTCTAGAATGTTGTTGTCACAGAAACCATGCACTAACAGACTCCCCATTGACTGCAGCATCTAGAATCTTCAAAAATCAACTCGAGCTTCAAGCATTTGCTCGCATCCACTCATAACCTGCATGCACACCTTCACGAACACAGGGTTCTTTCTGCACAGATACGAACATTCCACTACTCATCCCATAATACCAAACACATAAAACTCAACCACACACATTCATACAAATACGAACTCGACCACATCAGGACTCGCCCATAACTCGCCTGTCTAAGTGCTCGACCATGTAAGTGCTCGACCATATAAGCGCTCGACCATATAAGTCTGTCTACGACTATCTACATCTGCACTAAGTCTGTCTAGTCTATACTAAGACTATACTAAGTCTGTCTAGTCTGTAATAAGACTGTACTAAGTCTGTCTTATGATACATCACATCGCCTTTTTAGTGCGAAAACGAAGTTATGTCTAGGGCATAACATTTATAAAACCTTTAAGTATCTTTTCACCCCGAAAACGATAAAAGGGGCTACGAAACTCACTTGATCGTCACTGAAAGTAACGGCTAGCTGTACAATAAGTCTTGAGCTCGAAACGTCTCCCACGCCAAGTCTTGTATACGATAAGTATTGTCCTCACAGTTGTACAGTCCTCGTCTCAATCACACAATATCAATCAATCTATAACGTTCATCAATCAATCAATCCATAAGTACTTGCTTAAATTCTAACAACTAAGTCTAAACTAGTGTCCTTAGAAATGCCATCGAACTCGCGTGAAACACTTAAGGTTTATCAGAAAATTCTTTTAGATCTCATAATGTGTTGCTTTTAAACCTTAAGTCATGTTATAAAGTCCGTTTAGTCAAGTTTTGTCTTTCAAAATATTTTGTCAAGTGTTTGACCGTTTAGTCTTTCGAGAGCGATTTAAAACGATAAGGAACGAACAACGGACACCCGGAAACATACGAAAAGTCAAAGTCCAGTCAAAATCACGTTGACCAAGTCAAGAGAAGTCAAAATCGTGCTACAGTAGCTAAGATCGTGCGCACTTGGGAGGTAAGTTCGTGCGAACTTAGGGCTAAGCTCATGCGCACTTAGCCGCGAGTTTGGTCAAGTTCGTGTGGCATTTAGCAAGCTTTTTCGACTCAAAAACGACTAGGTTTTTGTATGGACACGTAGTATAATAGCTAGGGAACATCGAGGAACGATTTACACTAAAAAACGAAGAGTTTTAAGGCTTGAAAAGTCGGACACGAACTTGGTGTCCCAACTTCGCGCGACGTTGAATTGAAACAGCATTCTTGGTTCGAAAATCCATCAAAACGACTTGTTATTGTTTCAGAAATCGACCCAAGTGATAGATAAACATGTCCCCTAGAGTTTTGATGCGAAAAACGACCCAAAACATGAGTTTTTGATGCTTCAAATTCGTGGACAGCCCTAAGGGCGAACTTAGAAACTTTTCCAACAAAAATGACGAGATTCAAGGCATTTCTAGGAGATTTCACAAACACTTACCAAACGTTTCACAAACACGATTGGCTCGAAGATTTGCAAGAGTTTTTAGAGAGAGAAAGTTAGAGAGAGAGAGAGAGAGAGAGAGAGATCTTGGAAATGGATAGGAAATGAGTGGTGAGGAAGTATTTATACTCCCACAAGGCTCTCGCAAGACTTCACAGTTTTTCCCGGAAAGCCATTCGTTTACCTAAGTCTTTTGACTCGAATCTCATTAAGACATAAAGTCAACATCAAAATCTATATTATTCATTTACGTCCGTAACGACTATAAACTTGACACATTTGACGTTCGTAAAATAAATACATTTTATTTTGACATTTTATATTTTTATCTTGGCATTTCTTTAGACGACTAGTATTCTTCCTTACGAACTCGAACTCGAACTCACAAACACACCTCAATTATATCCAGAAACTTTATCCCATACGAACTAGTACTAAACCTCCGATTAAACCACAGTCGCGAATCCTCGATCTCAATTATTCATATTAACATAACGCATCAAAAGTCGGTCGGGGTCATTATTCAATATTAATTAAAGTCAATTGTCTAGCTATATTATAACGACGGCGAATTTGGTCACGGCCGGACAAGGCGCTCAGGTGACGGTTGTCACAGTATAGCTATTAGCCCTTTCTTACCTCATTTCATTTTTCTATTACTAATACATTTCTTTCTTTAACTTAAAGTTAAAGTTAACCACCATTTTCTTTCGATTCCATACACTTATAACTTTATACCATTTGTCTGAACATAACATAAAGTCACTGCTTAATCTAACTATATTGTTGTAATTAAATAACTATGCTTTTCTTTCTTATCCATCATATACATATATGTATCATCTTATCATATCAACATAAATTAAAATAAACCTTAAAAAAAGGGCTCGTCTATTTACACACCCCAAACTGTTCCAGCCACACACCCCTTTTACGCCCCGTATACTGGTACACGGGTCGTATTCAAGAGTTACACGACCCGGATTATATAATACGGGTTAATATACGTGCCGTATTAACATATACGGCCCGTATCAAGGGTGTGTAAATAGAATGCATTGATTAGCCGTTTTGTCAGGGAATGGCAGGTGTCATTCTCATGTATACTCCAAGTGAAAAATAATACGGGGCGTGTAAGTATTACTCCTAATACTCCTTGTATTAGGTTACACGGTTCGTGTAATTTGTCAATATACTTGGAGTACAACTATATACGGGGCGTGTAACATCTATTCCATTTTATCTGGGTGATTTAGTTAGAAATGGAAGTTTACGCTTTGTTTTTTTAATATATTGCTTGTAAAATTGCCGAATAAACATGAATTGCCGTATTTTTTTTACCGTTATAGTTTGTAAAATTGCATTTATTAATGTGATTGGTCAAGTAATAACATAAACAAAGTTAAACATCAAACAAAAACATAAACAAAGTTACGCTTTGTTTTTTTAATATATTGGTTGTTAAATTGCCGAATAAACATGACTT
>JAOEHQ010020208.1:0-14658 GCA_025447715.1 Asclepias incarnata
GTTTTGCGAAAAACGCTCTTTCGTCCCCGCCGTTAACTTTGTTCCTTTTTCATCCCTGAACTCGAACTTCCGTTAAATATTGTTCGTCCCTGCCGTTAAATGATATATCCATGGATAAAAAGACTCTTTTACCCCCCATTTATATAAATGAACCTGTTCTTCTTCTTCCCCTTGGCTTAGCTCGATCTTTCCATGAAAACGCTGATCTCAAACAATAAAACCCCATAAACAATCCACCGACCCAATCAATAAAAACACAACACCCAAGAATCTTTCTAGCCTTCTTCGAAATTTTCCAAAAATTTCCATATCAAAATGATCATCACCCCAAAATAAACCACCCAACAAAAATATTTCATTCTCATAATTCATCCATATATACATATACATCATTATCATTATTATATATATATATATATCAATGGTTATGGCTCAACTCCAAACCAACCAAGTCAAACAACTCCAAGACATTTTCAAACGTTTCGACATGAATTCGGATGGCAGCCTAACCCAGCTCGAGCTAGCAGCTCTCTTACGTTCCATCGGTCTAAAACCGCAAGGCGATCAAATACATTCTTTACTAACAAGAATAGACTCAAATGGTAATGGGTCAGTAGAATTCGAAGAACTACTAAATGCCATATTGCCTGATTTGAATGAAGAAGTACTAATAAACCATGATCAACTGATGGAAGTTTTTAGATCGTTTGATAAAGATGGTAATGGTTATATTACTGCAGCTGAACTTGCTGGACAAATGGCGAAAATGGGTCAACCTTTGTCGTATAAAGAGTTGACGGAAATGATGAGAGAAGCTGATGCTAATGGTGATGGTGTTATTAGTTTTAATGAATTTACTGCTATTTTGGGTAAATCTGCATCTGACTTTTTTTAGCGTTACGGCGATCGACTTAAGAAATCTTATAAGCCGCCCCACTAGGTGGTTGTTTCTTCTTGGAAATTAAGATGTTGTTTTGATTATGTGAAATGGGCTTGACTTTGACTAATTCTCGTTTACTTTTTGTCAATTTATATATATATTTTAATGTTTAGATGTTTAGATATTCAGGAATTCTCGTTTAGTTTTACTTGTATGTTTCTGTAATCAGTTGAACTAATGTATGTGAATAATTTGAAATAATACGATGTATGAAACAAACTTTTTCTTAGGACATGTGAAGCCTTTGCAAAACAAATTGTCAGAATCCTTAGAAATTATTTGCACCGAGTATGATCTAATCCGAACATTGGATCATGAGAGAGTTAAAATGGATAGGTTTTGTTTCTGTAGCTTATTTGGGGAAGGCTAATTTCTACCTAATACATCCTATTTAACCGAGTTATCATCAATCTGACTGTTTATGAATTTTTTTTCTCTGGTCACGCTAAAGATATCTTCCGAAAGAGGCCCGAACCGAATAGCTTTTCTAAGACGCATCGTCTGACCACAAGGCCATCTTAGTATTACTTAAAAGTAAATTACATTTTTTGTCTCTGAAGTCGTTTATTTTTTACTTTTTGTCCCTAAAGTGAAAAAATTACCAAAAAAACCTCACACTTGGCTATTCCTGCAACTTTTGTCTCTCAGACTAACAACGTTAACTTTTTGTCGTTAAGTCCCCTACGTGCATGTCATGTGAGGGTAAGAAAATCTTTTGACATTTTTCATAAGAGTAAATTGTTATTTTCGTCCCAGTGGTTGGCACATTTCACAATTATCATCCTCAAGCTAAGGTTAACGGCAAAAAGTTAACGTCGTTAGCTCGAGGGACGAAAATTGTAGAAATTGCTGAGTGCGTGGTTTTAATGTAACCTTTTCACTTTACGGATGAAAAATAAAAAAAAATAGATAACTTCAAGGACGACAAATGTAAATTACTCATTAATTACGTTTACCACCCAACTAACTTGTATGTGTTGGCACTTGGCAGGAAACAATTGAGCTGGTATAGTTCTCAATTGTCTCGCATTTATGTCATATGCTCTTTTATAATTTTTGTTTGATAAAATATGTAAAATTAATCGAAATTATAAGCTTTTTTTCCTTTTCTTTTTTGGAACGGCAGAATAAGCTTTTGAATTTGAATTTGTGATTGAAGGCCAGAAATTCAAGTATATGCTTAGAATTTGAGCTTTCAAGTTCCTTGGAAAAGTTCATTTAAAATGATAAGGTTTTCTGGTTTTCCTTAAAATATATCCTCTATTGATCATTCAAAGTCCTTATGGATGCAATGCAATAATAATTAGTCTCCAATAAAGTTAAAGAGATTTACATCCATTTAATCTAATATTGTCATGTATATATATTAGTGCTAAATCTATATCCAACTCTTGTTGATCGGTCCACTATGTGCTAACAGATCGATGTTCATCAGCAACGGAGGCAGTCCTGAGAATTTAGGCGTCCAGGCCGAGCCAGGAAATACATACAAGAAAGGGAAGAATCTACATATAAAACACTCATTTTGTCCGGACCTTAACTGCGAAGGAACTAGAATGAATGGAAAAAACCTAAAGGACACCAGGAAAAAATCTCCAAGAATAGGGGCCGAATCACCGGTTTTTACCTAGCTCGTTTTTGATAGCTCCCAAAACATGAAAACAAGCCCGGACCAACATTATACCCCATAAGCAAGAAAAACCAGCCCATTTAACACCCATTTAACACCCGAACCGGTTTGAAACCGGTTTTGACCCAAGGTTTGACCGGTTTTGACCGGTTTTTTTCCCGGTTTTTTTGACCCAAACCCGACCCGAACCGCTTTTCAACCCGATTTTCAAACCGTTTTTCAAACCGAAACCCAAACCGGTTTGAAACCGGCGGTTTGGGTCAAACCCGAACCGGTTTGGGTCAAAACCGGTTTTGACCGGTTCGGTTTCGGTTTTTTTTCGGTTTCGGTTTTTTTGCCCACGTCTAGTTTTACTCTAGTTACAAATATGAAACAGAAAAAAGAAACCGAGTTATTTTGAAAAAACAAGTAAACACCTTATATAATAATTCACATATTTATCTATTATAGACAACCTATAATAACTTTTTTAATTGATAGGACCACACACACATGTATTATTGTTAGGCCATAAGCCCTTTGATAAATTGGCATTTGTGTTTTTGAATCTAAGTGTTTTTTTTTCCTTAACTTTTTTTTTTTTTTTTTTTTTGCATAATTCAACAGTTAGCGTCCAACTGTCCAATAATGTGTCTTATTATTTGTTAAATTGTTTCTTGAAACAGTACTTCATGACTTTGCAACAGTACATACAGTAGTAGTTTATAAAGACACGATTAAGTCTAAGTTCTTCGCTTTATGGGCATATAGCCTTGTATGTTCCTTCTTTTAAAATCAAGCGTGTGTGACTATCCCCTGTTCGAAATTAGAGTTGAAATTAAGGTACGTCCAGAAATAAAAATACTTCATTACTTATATGTAAATAGGCCATTTCTTACCTTACGAACTAAATATCAAAAACGTTTACATACACTTGGAGTTGAAATTTTAAATATTTGGTTAACTCCAACACATCCGGTACTATGATCAAACCTAGCTTCTTTTCCACCAGCAGATACTCCAAGTTACGCTAACGAGATTTTCTCATCTCCAAAGCTACATAAGCTATAAGCCTATACCCGGTCAACATGATACCCAAAGCAGCTACATCCCACCACAAATTACCCATGCCCAAGTTTTTGATACCTGGAAAATCAGAAACCTTACAGTGAACACCGATTCCACACTCATAAACCTCATTTTCAGTGTATTGTACTTCCAACAAGAGTTTGTAACAATAATGGCTAAACGATATGTACTTCAACCATGCGATGAAAGGGGGAATCTGTTGAACATAGTAACCACCAGCGAGCAAGAACACTAGCATGACTACTGACGATAAGGTAGTGGCTTGTTTTAGGTCCATTAATAAAGCACCTAGGGCTAGCCCGAGTCCTTGTGAAACGAGCACATTGAAAAGAATGATTAGAATCGTGAGGATGAATGTGACAAATGAAGGTTTAAGACCACCCATCCAATATGTAATAGAGACAAAGATAGTTGGAAGGACTAGCTCCATCGGTAAATCCCCTGCCATTCTAGCGAAGTAGTATGAGGATAGTCGATACATTCCAGAGGAATGTTCTCTTGTTAGCATTGGGCGTTCTTGCGGGAAGGTGAATATGGCATTCGATAGAGGATAAAATCCCCAAAATATTGAAAAGAAGAAGAGAAGTCCCACCTGAAATTGTAATTAATTATATTCTTGTGTAAGAACCCAAATCTGCTTTCTTAATTATTTGCTTATGAAAATAACAAAGGATTACAAAGAGTACTGGAACACTTTGTAAACTAAAAAGAAGTGAGACATTGTAGCTATAAAAATAAAAATAAAGAAAGAAAGAAACTGCTCAGTGCCGTCTTCCGCGGTTTTTGAGCTCCAATACCTCGACGGTGTATGGGGGAGGTTAAGATGTAGGCGGACCTTACCCCTACCTAAGTAGAGAGGCTGCTTCCAAAAAAGGCCCTTCAAACCTATGTACTTCCCAGGTCTCGAACCTGAGACCTCCAACTAAGAAAGTTGGTGCTCAACCACTTGAGCTACTAGGGAAGTACAGCTATAAAAATAAGGGTTTTGCTAATGACAGCCCTTGGGGCTGTCATTAACGTGCATAAAGTATTTGTACTTTTACCATAAAATTCAGGGGGTGGGGCTTTTGATATGGAAGGTATAAATTTTTTATGCAGGTTATTGACAGCCCTAATGTTGTTATCACTCTTCAGTTTTCATATATAAGAGGGATTAATATTGGAGTACTTAATCTTAATTAGGTTCTACGTACTATTAAAAAAGGAATTAACACTTATTATTACAAGATTATTATCCTTAGGTTCTATCAAATCAAATCAAATCAAGTCCAAATAAATTGGTTTGGCCACCTTCATTGTTTCTATTAGATTGAACTCATGATTGGGGATGAAGGTATTACCGAGCAGGGTTAGTTGACTATATGCATCATTCCATGATTTTAATCACAAATGTGACCTGTTAAAATTGTAAGACAGGCCAAATTTACAATGTACTGGTTACAATTTTATTGGTATATATAATTATATATTGAGAAAACCAAAAACATTTGTTATATGTATTATGATGTTGATGTGGTTAACCGAATATTTTTCTCTTGAAACGTGTCTAGTTTTTAATGGTGGATCAAATTATTGTTTCACTCTCGACCAATATATGTTATAGTGTGACTTAACAACATGAATAAAGAGTCCGATGTTTATTTTTTGAGATGTACGAATGAGATCGATATGGAGACCCATGAAATACAATTCGTGGTACCTGATCTTGCAAGTGCGACAAATCTGAATGCCACCATAAAAGTCCCGAAAGGATTGAAACAGACATCACTTGAAAGATTCGTAATCCAGAGTACGATTCATGTCTTCTCTCTCGAAGTCCCCTCTTTAGTAAGACTTTAAATTGCGTCCACCAAGTTGTGGTCCATTGTTTGTCAAAATCTGCAATAACGGACCACTTTGAATTAACATACGTTTTTTTTAATTTCTCACCTTTAGGAGAGGAGAGGGCACTTAATTAAATCTTGTGAACAAAAAAGATCAATTAATGTTGATATATATTCCCTTACTTTGTGTCCCTTGAATAGCTCGAGTTGTGTCCCGAGCATTTTGGTGAATGTCGTCTTTAACTAGAGGGTGGAGGTTCTTTTTGTAAGATGATATTAGAAACTGTTTAATAGAGTTTTGATCTTCATGGTCGTCTGATCTTTCTTGATGATCTTGTTGATGATCATCTTCGTTTCTAGTAGGAGACTCATCTGTATTTAAAAACTCAAAATAAGTAGTTACGTATGTTTCATAAAAAAAATATTATAAACAACAAAATTTTTTTTTCCTGAATTACATAGTTATACACTATGCAGTATACACCGGAGCATCAACTCAACTCATTCTTGCAAATAGTTTGGTGAAGTTTTTGTAAATGTTTGAATTTTCAAATTAGCTGTTTTTATTCGGTTTGGTGGACTGTTATTATTGTATTTAACTCGATCCCTCCCATTTATTTTCCTATCTCCCTCATCATATTTTATTGTTGGCTCATTGGTTTACATCATATCCTACCAGCCTCTTAGTTTTTATTTGTACAATAGTAGCTTTCATCCCACGAGTGGGATTTTCTCATCACTTGGGCTTTTGTAAAATTTGGTTATGTCAACTGTGTGTAATGAAATATCTGTATGATCTTCCTTAGAGCATCTCCAATGGTTGGTTAATGAAAGACTTTTTTGGTTTAGAAAAAGTCATTAATAACTTATTATCATTGCAAAAATGACTTATGGAAAGACTTGTTAATTAAAGATTTATTATTTACTAAGTCTCTGAAGAAGACGTCAAGGCTAAAAAAGAAAGAAAAAAATGTTTTTAATTGAAAGTATGACTTATTATAAATTTTGGTTAGTGGAAATATGAGATGTAATAGAAAAAAGTCTTTAAAAAACATAAATCCATTGTGGATGCTATTATCCCTTGAGTTTTATGGTGGTATTCTTTTATTTATTTTTAAATGATTACTCATTTCTTTTATTGTCGCAAAATTAACGTTATCATTTTATTAACAAATATGGATAAAGCACTATTCTAGTGCACTGGTTTGTTGTCGTGGTTTATGGTGGCCGGTATTCTTTTCTTTATTTAAAAAAATGATTACTCATTTCTTTTATTATCGCAAAAAAAAAATGTAAATTGTCCTTTTTAAGCAATTTTATACACATAATAAACTAATTTAAAGTTTGAAACAAATAAATGCATATACTTGGAATGTCCGAATGTGTATTGTTTTTCTCATTGTATATTTTATAATATAAAATATAAAAGCTGTAACATGACAATAGATTTGATCTTCTTATTAATAATGACTGCTCAAATTACTTCGAGGATCCTAATCTAATAGTTTGTAAAAGCAACAAATGATCAAAATTATGATATTATGTAAATTAATCTTATTTTATCAAATTAAATACCTACAAGACTTTTTGAACAAGAACCAAAAGATTAATTATGAAAAGGGTCAATTTTGTAATTAATGATGATATATATACAATATAATTAGCTTAAAAAGTTTTTTATTTACATGGAATGCACTAACCTTACCAAATCATAAAAGCCGGGAAAAAAAAAACTAGAAGACGTAAGTTGTACGTATTAGCCATTAGGGGCACAATATATATAGGCGGATTTAAGATACCTAAAGTTCAATCGACTAATTCACTGTTAACATTAAAACTTACATTTGCTTTAAATTTAAATATTGAAATACAAAAAATCTTCTCCAATTCAATACTTTTTATTTGTTAACCTCTTGAATCAATCAACATTAATTTTATGTTCCATCATATTTGAAGTAATCTATAAAAATACTACTTGTATAACATATAAAATAAATTAAAAATAGTTAACATATTATCTTAAATTTATTATTAAAACCTTTAACATGAACCTATAACTATTGAGATTTGATAGAACTATTTTTAAATGCCATATGTAACTTATAATTATTATTATATTAATTAGTTTGTAAGTATAAAATTATCAAACTAGTTTAATATAAATAAAAATATATAGTTTGTTATATATATATATATATATATATATATATATTAAGTTATTTTGTAAAATTTAATATAATGTGTTAATGTTAATATTGGAGTAAAACCTTATTAGTCTACCCATATTTTAAAAAGATTCTATATTAAAGACGCACTTATTGATTAACAATAAATTTAATTTGACATATGTCAATTTTGATAAATATATATATTCTTTTCATTTAAGTAGTTTTCCTTTTATTTCAATAAAAAAAATCCAACTAATAAGCATTCTAACCAGTACCAATAAACCACGTGTCAAATATAACTTTTGCCGCATCATCAATATTAACGGTTACGATGATAAATGAGGTTTTTTTAATGTGTGTCTACTAGGTACATGTTATGAAGCATTAAACAAACTAAAACTTCTTAAAATTATACTAATTAAAAATATTAAATATTAACCAATGTCCCGGGACACCAGTTAGCAAATCCCTTTTAATATTAATAAACTTTTATTTTAAGAAGTTTTGATGTTGACAAGTTAGAAAACCTTTTGGAAGGATTTGGAATAAATCTATATGGAAAGTGTTTATTGCACACTTCGCTATCTAAAGAGATGCACTAACATATATATAGAATAAATTTTGGAAATCAAACTTACCATTTGCAAGATCAAGAACAAAATCAGCAGGGTTCATGAAGTTAAACCCTGGTACATGCCCAATCGAACTGAAATACTCCATAACCCGGCCCGTACGACCACTGTATATTGGGCAGCCATCCGATAGCACCACAACCTTATCAAACATCCAGTACAACCTACTTGATGGCTGATGGATTGTGGTGACCACACTCCTCCCTCCTTGAGCCAGACCTTTTAATGTTGCAACCATACGTAGAGCCGTGGTTGAGTCCAACCCTGACGTGGGCTCATCCAATAGCAACAAGCTTGGGTTCACCAGCATTTCTTGTCCAATACTAACCCTTTTCCTCTCCCCACCTGAAACGCCTCGAATAAGTGGCCCTCCGACGATACTATTACGACACTTGGTTAAGCCAAGTTCGGTTATTATGAGCTCCGCTTGCTGTACTTTCTCTTGTCGGGACAAATTTTTGGGCAACCTCAAAAGAGCAGCATAAGTTAAAGTTTCAATAACAGTTAGATGTTGGTATAACACATCATCTTGTGTCACAAAACCAGTTTTCCTTTTTATTGAGCTAGTAAAGGGCTGGCCACTATAGGTTATGCTACCCGAAAGCTTTCCAGGTAGTCTACCAGCTAGCGCGGTTAATAAGGTGGTCTTTCCACTTCCAGATGGACCCATCATGGCTAGTAACTCCCCTGGCCGAACTACACCACTAACTCCACTAAGAAGAGTTCGTGTGGTATTCGATGTAGGTGAACTGGAACTGTGATCATCTCCAGATTGTGACCTTATTGTATATGCCAAATCTTCAAACTGAAATTAAATATTGAAGAACCAAAAGTTAGTGAAAATCTGATAAACTAATATAACACGTATAAAACTGAACTACATATATACAAAAGGATTTCTTAATGACCAAGTACGTAAATGATGTATACGTACCCTGAGTGTAATTGGACATAAAGATTCGCGAACTAAAAGAAATTGATGAGATGTTGGTGATTGGTTTTGATTTGGAGATTGTGTTATGGTAGCATGAACTGTGGTGTTCTCCATTTTTGTGTTTATCGATCAACTTCTTGTTGGCAATTGTACGTACGTGGGTGGTTAATTAGCACTTGTAATATACTAATTAAGCTCAATAATGTCAAGAAGTGATATATATATATGTGGTTATTGAGAGGAGCATAAAAAGATTGGAAGTGAGAAGTGCATATATATATAAAAGTGATGATCGATAATATGGATTCACATGAAGAAAAACGAGTGAGATGGGAAATCTTTTAAAGAAGAAAGGAGGTGATGGGTATAGGCTAGGGGCAAAAGGTAGTGCATGTGATTTTGAGACTGATTTTTGACGATTATTGAGTCGATCATGATAGTGATCGTAAAACTTAACTTCAAATCTATATATTAAAATGGGTGGGTTATATTTGAAATAAAACAGGTTATACATATATATATTTATTAAATACACTAGGTTTACGAAGATATACTTCACATATATTGACATAACTTTGTTATTAGAAGTTAGTTCAATGGTGAGTCGTTTAATTAGTCGACTTTACATTATTGCAATATAATGTGTGTTAATGTTAATGTTATTGTACGTACTTAATTATTTTACTCAAACTGGACAAGACCTGACATATCTCTGGTTACCAATATTCTCGCCTTAAATTCGCAATGGTTTTCCGAAAAACATATAAAATTCTAAAAGAGATTCGCAACTGATTAAGGACGGATTAATTACAACACGACATCCAACGACAATGATATGTCCCTGAATATATGTTTTCCTAACAGATTTACGTACAACGGGTCAATTTAATAATAATAATAATAATAATAATAATAATAATAATAATAAAATTCAATGCATGCCAAACTCAAAGGTCTTGTGGAGTTTTTGCAATTGCCTAATTAACTTGTTTGGAGGATACTAAATTAATGCTCGTTTAACATAATTATTTTTTTACCCTTTTTTTTGTGTCTTTTAAAACTTTTTCCGCTTGTTATATATCTTGTGTAAACAAAAATACTTTAATAAATTAATTTGCCCATCTTGGATATAAATTCCATTGGCGAGTTAATACATTTTGTTGCATCATGTTAAGTTACCCCATATATTAACGACAAATGGACATTTAAAAAGTGGTAAATTAATAATTTCGTTGAATAATGATGATTGATTAAAAACGTTAATGTCATTGTTAGACATTTGCGACAACATAAAATTATGTTAAATCCTCAGGTTATGTGAAACAACTACGTATTTCAAGTATATATTATTGTCAAACATCGTGTACGTACGTCTTGATCACCCGCGGCCTCTAGCATATAAACATTTCCAGACTGATGGACAGGAGTTAATGAAAAACCTTTGATTGAACAATCTGATCGATAGTGGACTAACACAGATTAGTTAACATATATATATCCCCAAACGTACACCACATATCTGTTAATTGTCTCTTGAGTGGTTGCATTAATTGATGTTTCACAACTCCTAAACCCGCCTTTGTATTGATCACTTCACTATTAACAAATTAAAGTTCTCTAAAAATGTATACTTTTATAGTGACTGGTTATTGTAAAACAATTATTAAAGTAAAATAAATAGGATAAGATTTTGACCATTGGCCGGATCATGATAAAATTGATGCACGATGATTCATAGAGTACAAATATATACACTGATGCACGAAGATTCTCATTATACACAACGATTTTCAGTTAAGAGAAAATGATTGTTTTATTTATTTTACTTTAATACTTGTTTTATTTTAACTAAAACGTATTTTTATATAAAATATAGGTTAATTTTAAAAACCTATATAAATGATCTAAAACAATTAATCTATCCTCCCTGCTTACCAATTGTAAAAGATTTTTGGCAAAGTTTCTTTCACTTAATGCATGAAGCAAGCTGTTGATTTTATTCATTTAGTTGACAGGTTGTATATATGTTCGGACGTTCGATGTTTTTCTATATAAAGAAAAGCGGGGTACTATTTATCTTTTTCTGAATGGTTTTTTTTTTTTTTTTGAATGGGAGTACTATTTATATTAGGACAAATCTCAACCAACTTCTTTCCCTTCTTCCTTATTTTTATTTTTTTACCTTTTTTTTTCATTTATAATTTTTTTATATTGTTTTATATTTTTTTAAATAAAACTCACTAAAAAATAAAGAAAAAAAAAATTCGGATGATGATACGGTACGGGCGTAGCCCTCAAGGGTATTAATAAGGGGTATCTGGTGGAGTGATAAGTCATAGGGGGTGATCGGTGATGGAGTGATCTACCTGACGGGCTCCTCTCTTAGCCGCACAGGCTCCGCCCGAAAATTAAAAAGTTATCGAAAGTATATCGGATGATCTCTCTAATGAAAGAGGACGAAATTTTAAGAACGCACATATAATTTTTATAATTTATCGATTTCGATATTTGAGATAAAAGATTTTAAATGAATTAGATGAAACTAATGATTTATGAAGGAGAGAAAAAAAAAATATGTGGTTGAGAATTGTCCCTTAGTTTTCACCAAAATTATGATTTACAAATAAATATTTACCATACATTTATATATAATTAGTTTTTACATTGTAGTTAATTCTATTTCTTTATGCTACCGTCAACATGCAATAAGGTGTTGCATGTAGACTAGAAATTGACAATTACTTTTATGATAAAGTTATTTCTATATATACAACCGGCAAAAAAAAACCTTTTTATTAAAATAAATAGATAAACAGTTTTCAGTATAATATTTGTTATTATTATTTATCTGTTTAAAAAAACAAACAATTAGCACATAAGTATTAAAAAAAACAATCCCAGACGCCCTTAAGCTTATATACTTACAACCATCACTTTATACCTTTTCCTAATAAAAATAAGCGATGCGTACACTCAAATGGACTTCTACCAAGAGTGAACAAGTCACTGAGTCACTCTTCGATTCATTGGTCCCCCTATCACCTATGAACGTAGGAACTTAATTAAGCATGCTACATATAAGTGAATAAAACACGATCAATTACAATTTTCATAAGTTTAGTCTGTCATCTCTATCGTGCTCTTTGGTTTGGTTTCTAAATTTGGTTCTACAAATTATCGTATATTAAAAACTGTAGGTTGTTTTTGAAGAATATAATGACCTTATATTGAATATATCTTCTCCAAAAAAAAATTGACTTCCTAGATATGCTTCATTATTAAATAAATTTTTATGCAAATGTTATATCAAAGAATTACAATGAGATTGCAAATGTATCTACAAGGCAAATAATTAGTTATGTCATTTGCTAACTGTGTGTAGTTGAGCTTAATTGTAGCCTAGCTTAACCACTTTCGACTCATTGCAATATACATCAATTAAGGATTTAATCCCAATTGTATTATTAATGTGATAAAGTCTATCACGCTTTAATATATATTATATTATATCTAATGGTCTTAATACCCGTACGATGTACGGATTGACTATATATATTATTCGATTATTTTTTTATAAAGAAAATAAAATTTGAACATGCCCCATCACATGCATTTAGTCTCTTTAATGGAATGCTAATAGTGAGAGTCATGTATCATAAACGTATCCATCAAGATCTAGAATTACTTTTGATATTGGTAATGGTAGTATCACTTAATCAAAAGTCATGATGATAAATCATAGTTCGTATCGTTTTATAAATTTCAACCAGGTTTCGTTATATTAGTAGATAGATAAATAATTAAATAATAAGTAATATTAAACTATAAGTTAAAAATATAAAATATTATTATTATTATCTAATAATTAATTTAAGATATTCTATATATTAGAATAAAAAATTTAAATTTTATATTATTATAAATAAAAATATATCGTAAATTATAAATTAGTACTAAAAATATGATTGGTGATTGAAATCTATATTTATGGTAATAATGAATAAAATAAGATTTTTAATATAAGAGTTTTAATTATATTAGGTATTTATATTTATTTATCAATTAATTAAAAGTTTTAATTATTTATGGTATTTAAAAAAAATAGGATAAATATAGATTTAAAAAGACACATGTCGCTTAAATAAGACGTCACATGTCGATCAAAGAAAACATCAATCATGTTTTAGTTTATTGGTAGATAGGGAAATATATATATTGAATATGATAGCATTGAGATTTAATATTTTTATAAGAACTTTTTTTAAAATGATAGGATACATAAGCAATCAAACACAAAAAAAAATTAACATAAAATTTTAGCTAGGATCAACATCACAAAACTAAATAGTACTAATTAACTAATTATAGTTTGAAACAATCTACCTATCTATCTATTTTCCCCCCTAAACGACACCTATCTATCTATTTTTTTTAACAACAGAAAGAATATTATTATTATTAATAAAAGGATCGACTAGCAAGGTGCTAGTGATCAAAGTATAATCAAAAATACAAAAATACACAAACTAGAACCAACTCGAATCTTTAACTGCAAAGGTTGCAAAATGGTTGAAAAAAAGTTATGTCAATTACAAAAAACCCGAGACATAAGAAAAAACCCCATCGACGAAGACCGAGCCACCGGTTTTCACTTCGTGATATTTTTGGTGCAACCCCATACAAGTTTCGAGGACACAACAACCTAAAAAGCAACATCAAAGACCCATCGGATTCGAGTTCCAATCTTCCCAAGACAAATTACATTTCCTATCTCGGTTGTTGATCCAAAGGAAGGAAGTAGCCACAGTAGAGTTAAAAATATCCATGCTGCTTTCAATAATATACTGTGAAGCTTAACGTTTCTAGTTTTCCAAATATGTCACCACCAAACAAATAGAACCGCTTCCAATCTTTTCTTAACATTGAGAGGTTGGTTCAAGTACACCAATCTAAGACGCCATCGGGTGTATCATTTGGAATCGCTTTCTTCGTCCATGTGCATAAAAAATTACGAGTATCAGAAGTCGTTTTGCAATGCCGAAAGATATGTGTCGATCAATCCACCTCATTGGAGCATAGGACACACGTAACGATGGTCACATCAATACCTTTAGCAAATAAATTCACAAAATTGGGAAGATAATCACGCCTTAAACGCCAAATAAAGATATTAATTTTCATGGGGACTAATCTATTCCATCTCGATTTGAGGGTGTTGTTGATGGGCAAAGGAAAAAGATCATAGCTGTAACATCCCGATCTTAATTTACTTATGTCGTAAACGTTGACCGTTAGTCTAGTTTGACCGGTTGTTAAATGGTGTCTTATTTTATGTGGATATTTAATGTGGTAATATTTATTATGTGTTATGCGGATAAATATGTGGTAATTATGTAGATTAAATGGTGTTAATTATGTAGAAAAGCCGTGTTGTGTTCCCGTTAGTGTTACTAGTCGATAGGT
>JAOEHQ010020219.1:0-25550 GCA_025447715.1 Asclepias incarnata
TACATCTCTTTTATCAGCTTCTTTCTTCGACTTCAGCTGATCGATCTTCTGATGATTACATTAATAACACAATAAAATTGCTTCTAAGTATGCTTAGCGGTTGTGGTTAACTAGTTAAATTCTAAGTCCCATTTTGGGACTAACACTTCTAATATGTTAATGTCAACATTTAGGTAAGATGTAGACAATACTATCGCTATTTGCGGGTTGAGTTACTTCTTAAGAAAGTAAATATTTCATTTTATAGAATCACAAAAGAAGGTTGGATCGTGATTTCACCAAATCTAAAGATGTCCTTAGATTAACAGAATGGGGTGTCACCTTTTTGTTACATGTCTGGATAGCTAATGATGTATGAAACAAACATCTTCAGATGGTTGTCGTTGAATGATTTAAAAATTACGAGTTCAAATTTAAATTAACTGCTTACTTGTTTAGATGACATATATACATACATACAACCTTACTTTCATCTTGCATAAGCTCTTCCACAATGCCCTTTTGATGATATTAAACTCACTCTTTCATTTTAGGGATGGGAAAATGCCGAACCCAACGGAGAATATTGAGAAACCCACATTTTCAGGCCGCGTTAAGGCCACGTATTCCACGTCAAAGCCAAGATGGTCAGTATCGATAAAACACTTTTTTTTTTGTGGGTTCATAATAGGAATAGCATCAGGTGTTTGCTGAAAGTAAGCCCAAGCCGTTTACCCATATCAGAACCGTATTATGTAAATATGATTAATATGAGTATGTAGTATTCATATCAATAATATACTACTTACTTCAAGTTCAAGAATACTTATGTTTATCATGTTAATGTAAATAAAGATCAAATTATGTTAGTAAGCAAATGAATCCAGAGCCATTCTAAAAGAAGAACACAAAATAAAATAGTTTCTTTCTTTTCCTTTCGAATCATTCCCTTTTCTCTAGTATAATACATTAATATAAACTGCTAGCAACAACACGTTTGACATAGCAATGTTAGTATATACAAGTATGAAACTTATAGTATAGACATCACTGTAATGTAATCAAGTCACAAGAACGCTTACTTTCCCCGTGTCTAATAGCTCAACACCAGTGTACCCGCGTTTGGGGTTCCTTGACTTTGTGTTGTTATGAAGCAGCTACTTAGCAAAGACTTAGTTTTCGCTACATGTCAAACATTGCCTTAAACAAGAAATTTTCTCTTACTTGGTAAATTATGTTATAAGTAGCTGAAAATGCACGACATATTCATGACCTTACTAGTGAATAGGAAGGTACTCAAAACCAGAATTCCGACATTGCCTGGATTCATAAATATGAACAACCATTCATTAGCCATATACCATTTACTTATAAATGTGTCGATCAACACAATGGTTTATCTTCAAAAAAATTAGACGTGAACTGGGTTGAACGGGTCAAAAATCACCCAACATGTATTTGAAATTGTGAAGAAATGTGTTTAGGATGACCCAACCATGTCCGTTTCAACATTTACAAAAGGTGTCATGCTGACCCATTACCCAACCCACTCATGTTGACACCTTTAAATTAACATGAACACGGTAAAATAAATGATATACCTCTTTAAGATGAATCATGGATAAGTCACAGTTTGGAGAAGACTTATTGATTTTTGTTTTTCTGCTTCTAATTTCTGATTGTATTGAATCCAATTTCTCATTAATCTCATACAATAATCTCAATTCTTGTTCATTTCTTGTGTTAATTGGTTCTTGTCTTTCATTTGGCTGTAGAACCTCAGTTTCACCTCTTGTTATCTCGGTTGCCATGTATGTTTGTTGTGATGCTTCTCGAGTCTCTGAAGCAGACGTAGTTGGCTGAACAAGAGCCATATGGCAGTTGACATTGATACCATCTTTAGGCAAAAAAACTTTTTTCTCTTTTTGTTGTGATAAAAGAGGCCTTTTCAATAAATCAAGTTCATCTTTATAATAAGATTTTTCAGGTGATTGTGGAAAAGCAGCCAACTTTTTGACCTTTTCATCATCTTTAAAGATTGATTTTCCCTCATTTTTATAAAGAGTTTCATCAACCAGTGGGACTTCAAAGACATCATGCACACCAGGCGAACAAGTATCAGAAGATACTACCTTATCGTCTATCGACTTTTTTGGACATTTTACAAGATCCATTTCGTTAAGCTTAGAAGGAGTAGAAGAACATCTAGAAGTTATACCGGTCGGGCAAGAAAATTGCTCTCCTACCATATCTTCTACAACTTTATCCAACTTTCGAATCTGCTCCAAATACGAATTAATATCCACAGATGAATAACCATCTGCCTTCCACCCCAACCCCAAATCCAAGTTTTGATTATTTTCATCGTCGTGTAAACTTTCTTCCACTATTTTTGCAATCACATAAGGATCTTCAGTTATTGATCTATCCCTTTCTAGAGGGCCCCTTTTCAAGTTAGGCAACTTTAAACGTTTTGGAGTGTTTTTGTTGCTTGTTTCCCCTAAACTTTCATTCCGCTGCAACAAATGTTCCGGATACTTTACCTCATTGACACCAAGATCATCAAAACCCAAGCTTAATAGTTTGTATCTATAGGCTTGAACTTGGTAGTCTAGAGAAGCGACTTCCATTTCTTTTTGGTACATAATTTCTTCGAATATTTCCATAGATTCTTCCGCATGATTCATTTTCTCTTCTGCTAGTCTTTTGTATTGTTCGGCTTCCATTTTCACTGCAGCTTTTTCTCCTTGGAGACGAAGTATCATGGACATTGCTTCACTAGCTGCGGTAGCTGCAGATTCTCTTTCGACATCCAACTCATTATAAAGTTTTTGAAGAAGCCGTTGCTGAAGACAAAGTGCTTCTTTTAAATTATTGTTATTTGCTTCCATCGAGATTTTTGAATTCATCATGTAGCCAGTTGAGTTGTTCGAATTGAAGCAAGAAACAAGCAAAACTAATGCTGAATATCAGCAAGACAAACGAATAATAAGCACCCAAATCAGCAATTTCAAATCTTCCAATAAACAATATCAAAAACACAGTGTAAGCATTTGAAAAGGACCACATTGCACCAAAATATAACGAATCTATTATTGTATGGCGTGATGACATGTCACATTACCATTTTATATGCTAGCTAGCTAGTAGGTCATATACAACACATCAAAAGATCAAATATAAAACATATATATATTATATATATATATAAAGCAGTTGATAACATGCAATGACAATATTTTTTTCGAAGCAGAGTGGATTACCAAGAAAAAAAACAAACTTAAGTTCTCGGAAAAAACCCCATGCCTCTAACCAGTTGGGTTGGCCTTCATTGGCACATAAAATGACAATATATTATGCAAAAGTTGTTATTCTTTTTATTCCTAATCGTTAATAATTAAACGTTTTAATTACCTGATTGCACTAATGAAGATCCGAATGTAATATCCAAGCCAACAATTAATGTTGCACCTTCAACCCCCGGCCAGAAAACTATAGTTTCGCGTTGAAATGCAAATGAAAGAAAAATAAGGGCAGGCAGGCAATACACGATCGAAACAAACCACCTTACAATCGATCGTTTCTAGCTTGTTTTTTTTTTCTTTTTTCTTTCTTTTTTTGTCGAGTTACCATAAACAACAAACAAGAAACAAAGATCGAACGGGGGATTAGGCTTAATTAATATTATCAAAAAGCTATTGATTTAATTATGGATTGCTAATATCAAAAGCCAAACCCCATAAAATGGGTATATGGCTTTTGATATTTACCTTAATTATAAAAGAATATTTCTTGTTTGTTTCAATACTTGAACATGTAAGTCTTATTTGAAATTCTTTGTCTAATGTGGGCCTTGTTATTCTTAAATCTTGTTGCATATATAATGTTTATGTTTACTATAATTTTCTGTAACGATGATTTTGTTAGAATTCTGAAATTTGTGCGGTGCCTGCCATAATCTACGTGTGAGGTTGATCAAGAGTGCATGTACGTAGTAGTTTTGTAATAATGATTGAGGGTTGTTAGTTCTTTGCAAATTTATTTATTGTCCGATTTAATCTCAAAAACTCAAAGAGATTTTATTGTTGTTTAAATTCCATGGACCAAAATTTTAGTTTTATCTATATATCTATTAGGGGTGAGCATGGGTCGGTTTGGGTCGGTTTTGGCTCAAAACCGAAACCCGAACCGATCCGTCGGTTTTTAGAAAACCAAAACCGTTGGATTCGGTTCGGTTTGTCGGTTTTTCAGTTCGGTTTGGGTCGGTTTTTGGTTTGGTTGCGGGTTTTTTTTTTTTTTTTAAAGATATCATGTATATGTGTGTGTGTGTTTTTATAAGATTAAGTTTTGTTACTAATAATTTTATATGTTACACAAGCCGTGGAATTTTTGATATATCCTTGTAATTATCTTCTATTTCACTATACTTTGATTCAATGATATGGTGATATCTACCAATAGTAACACCCTCGACAATATCTATCTATTAACTATTAATTAGTATTGTATTAGCTACATCATTCTCTACAATTATAGCTTCATGGTTAATGTTGTAACGGGTTCCCTATAATTTTCGGTTCAGCTTTGACAAGGTGAACTTGGTTGCTTAATTTAAAATCTATCTATTAACTAGTAATTAGTATTGTATTAACTACATCATTCTCTCCCACAAAACAAAATCATTGATATGTATGTATGTTCCCTTGGTTAATATATATATATATATATAATGAAAAGTGAAAGTGAAAAAAAATAAACAAGACAAGTTAGTTATGAATGAACATTGTTAATAAGATATACAATACAAAATTCCTTTATGCATTTGAACATTTTCAATACTAAATTCAAATTGCCAATAAATATAAATATAAATAAAATAAAATTTATATGGTTTTCGGTTCGGTTCGGTTTTGGCGGTCGGTTTTTGCATATGAAACCGAAACCCGAACCGATCCATTCGGTTTTTAGAAAACCAAAACCAAACCAACGGTTTCGGTTCGGTTTTCGGTTTTTGGTTTTTTGGGTTCGGTTTTCTCGATTTTTTTCGGTTTTTGATTTTTCGGTTCGGTTTTTGCTCACCCCTAACATGATGTAGGGGCGGTACCAAAATAAGGGGTGAAAGAGGGGTCAATGTTCTCTCGAAATTTAAATTTTTTCATGAATTTTAAATTTTTTTAATGAAGTTTTATATTTTTTATGGATTTTTAAATTTTGCTCTTTCTTGGATTTTTTTTTATGGATTTTTAAATTTTGCCTCATTTTGAAAATTTTTTTCCTAGTATCGCCCCTGACTTGATGTATGTGACAATGTATTTTACTACGTACTTTGCAATCATGTTATGCAAAGTTGTGGTTTATTAATCATATTATATGTATTAAGTTTATCAATTAGCTTAATTAATTGGCCTATTCTTCTTTTTTGGATAAATTGAACAACTGAGAAACGCTATTATGAAAAGTTTATTTTGTATTAAGATACTCCGTATGAGATTTTCGGTAATCCGAAACGTGAATTTTTGTTTTAATATTCTTGCGTCTTATTTAGCTTTTGGGATTTATTTATTTATTTATTTTAAATAATCGAGAAATAGAAAGTAACATTTAGACACGCTCTGAAAGCTTAGTCGATTTATTATGTTTATAGGTTTTCTAATAAATATTTTAGAGTATAATAATCATGGGATTCTAAAACATGGTAGTCTCTAAGAGGGCTCTCTAAGGTAACCCATTTCACTTTCCGTCTCATCACTTTTAAAACTGTTTCTTAATTGACACATTACTACCAACAATATATCTATACTTTCTCATCACATTCTTATCACTTTATTTGTTATTATTATTATCTAACTTGTCATTTATTTAAATTTAAAAAAAATAAAAAAATGAGTGGCTACCAATGGTTGGGGACCCACTCCATATTCTCTCCTTGACTTTCTATTTCGGTTAACCGACTAACCTTCAAAGTGCATAAAACTGAAGAGGGTGTGCTTATGGTGTCAATTTTAAATTGCAAATCGACGAAGGAACCGACGCACCATAGGAAGCCTTCTTAAAATCAATGGCCATTTACGGACACACCTATTGCGTATGTGTAGGTCTTCCACAAGATTTTAGTTTAATTTCCATTATATAACAGTGAGAGGTGATCTGTATACGATCCTTTTTTTTAGCCGTACACCACTAAACATGTTTCACAGTATTATACAATATAACACCCTAAAGCATATTTGATGGTCTACGATTAAAAAAAATGATGTACGAATCATCACGCTTATACATTAGCTCATGAACAAAAACCTGATGGCAGGTCAAAGTTCACTTGTATGAAGGTAATGAGTTCGATGATTTGACTTATGTTTAATAAAAGGTGCTTACGAGGCTAACAAACTTAGTGAGATATTTATTTATATTACAATTGAGGAAGGCACTTTCTACAGTAAATTTTTTGCTTTTTAGGTTTTCACCACCTAACTTCAAATTTTTACACTTTTTGCCCTGATTCTCTCATCTCTCTTTCCTGACTTCTCTAGAAGTCTCCCCCACCGCCTCCACAAAGTTCTTCAACCTCCAAACACCCTCACATCCTCTCCAACTCATTAAAAACACCACCATCGAGCTGCTGCTGCTACTGGGCGATCACCATCTTTTTTAATTTTCTTCGTCTTCTTCATTTTCACGGTAAGCTTTATATACGCTCGGTTTTCTTCTTCTTCTTTCTTTCTTTCTGTTCCGATTGTTTTCTGTTCCTGCTCGCAGTGTATGGGTGTCTTTCCGGGTTCTATACGCTAATACGCGCGGTCTTCTTAGTGTGTGTGCAGGTTTGTGTAGCGTACATATATATGTATATATGTTATGTCTTTTATAAAATCAAACATTAAATAAATGTCTATACAGTATTCTTCAAAAGAAAAATGTCAATATAGATTGAAATCGAGATTATATATGTACCGAGAAGAAGAAGTGCTGGATGCCATCCCCCCACTTTTCGTTTTGGCTTGAGTTGAACCTGTGCTGGTTCTTCTGCCTGTTATATGTACATGACTTACAGATATCAGTATATATTCATTACATAACGTATAGATATCAATTTCCCTTATATATATATATTATATTATAATGTAAGGTTTAGACTTCAACTTTTGGCTTCTTTAATAATCTTACACAAATTGTGCAGTTGTCTAATGTACATGTACGAATCTTCTTAGTCAGTTTGGTTTTTAATAATAATCAAACTTAATGCCTTTGATTCATTTTTCAGTGTTTCCTTTTTTTAAAGCATATCTTTGAATATACCTTCTTATCCTTCTTTTTATTTTTGGTGGGTTTATGTTTTAATCTTATAATAATTTTTTATTTTTTAGGTATTATAAAAGCATTATGTCTGTGTCGGGTGTGTGTATATACCTTGAATGGTTGCCGCATCTATCATCATCGTCATCGGCAAAAGCTTGAGATATGAAGATTACAAAGGTAGTATCTACTGACTATTCCTTTACTTTTATGTATTGGTAATTAACTTTGAGTCCTTTTACATGTGTGGTTTCTTCTTTTTGGATTTATAATGGTTTTGCTTTATGTTTATTGCAACTGGTGTACGATCTTTTGGCCTAAAGATTATTCAATTTTCGTAGTGTATAACAGGGGGCTTATTGGTTTGCTGAGTGGGGAACAAATGCAGGTTAGGAGTAAAATAGAGGGATAGATTGATGTTGGTAGCTTTGACTATTTTAACTCAATGGCAGGTAATCTTATGTCTTAAAAGTTAAAACCTTTGCATATTTTACTTTTGGTATCTTCTGTTGGTAACCTCATACATATATGAAATCTTTCGTATTGCACTTCTGTGTAACAAACAAACATTACATGATGGGTTGTACATAATAATTATAGATCTCCCAATTCTCTGGAAAAAAAGTTGCTCCCGCCGCAACGCGCGGGGTAACCAACTAGTTAGTGTGATTCTTTGCATGTAGTAGGATCATGTCGGTCTACCACGCCTACCACAAATTGGTTCATACTTTTTTTAAAAAGTTAAAAATAAAAATGTATAGGTTTTTTTAATAATAACGAACACACTCAAACATTAATGTCATTCTTTGCATGTAGTAGGATATTCATGTCGATCTACCACGCCTACCACAAATTGGTTCATACTTCATAGTGTGGTGAACACCATTTACGGGAGCATGTAAAAAGCACTTGGTACACCGTACACTCCAAATGATGAAATTAATATTTTGATTATTTATATTTCATTATTAATTCCATAAATAAACCATGCACTAATAAAATAAAATAAAAAATAGTTGATGTATAATCATATTAATATTTTGATTATTTATATTTCATTATTAATTTCATAAATAAACCATGCAGTAAAATATATATATATATATATATATATATATATATTTGATGTGTAATCATTCATCCTCAACCCATTTTTACATCAATTCATTGAATTATGCTAGCAATAAGTTATTGGATGTATAAAAAGCTGCATTTTATTTGGAAAATTTGTTGCTAAAAATATATATATATATATATATATATATATATATATATATTTAAGGTGGAGGGTGTGATTGCCAAATTGGCAAATTGACAAGTTTGGGTAAAAAATTCTAACCAATGAGCACCCTACACGTGGCCTCCAATATACAAACCGAAATTTGCCAATTTTTACCAAATCTAAGGGTGTGATTACCAAATTTAGCCAACAAAAATTTTAATATTCACCCTTTCACTTTAATAAAAACTACAAATTTCATTAAAATAAAAAATACCATACAATAAAATTAAAAAAAACAATACTAAAACAACAATAAAACAACTAAACAATTCTAGTAATCAGGGTGAGGCCATCCGTATTTATCGGCGATGTCACGTTTTCGTTGTAGGACGATGCCACACACAGGTTTAACTAAATGATTGTGAGACTCAGCAAATATCTTGATGTCTTGATCCATCACGCTTTGTCGTTGCCAATCGAGTTGGGATTGTAGCAAACCCCGTGCAAGCTTTTCACGTTCATTAATGACGTTTAACCTCATCTCCCGGGCGAGCCTCCTTTCTTCTTTTTCTTGCAACCTCACCAACTTATACTCCTCAACGGAGTCAATCAAGGTTTCTTGGCTTTTGCTTGATTCGGATTTGTTTCTTACTTTGCGAGGAAGTGTTGGCATCGAGTTCTCATTCAAATTTGGAAGCGTTTTGTAGTCGCCCTATCCATCGGTGCGAACCCGTTTGTCACTGCCGCTAGTATCACCCGCTGGAGTTCCAGCCGTTGGAGTATTTGGCTCCGTCGAAGTACCATCCATCGGTGGGACATATGAGAACTTTTCATGTTGAATCACAACTTCCCAAGCCTTTAGATGTCTAAATGGTTTGCCTTTGTGTTGCATCGCCCACTCGTCCAAATATTGTTTCAGAACAAAAGCATCATCTTGACCGCTAGCCCAAGCATGTTTCTACAAAATATTAAACGGATTTGGTAAAAAACGAAACGGGTATATGTATTATGTAAAAAATGAATTGCGAAAAAAAAAACCATGTTTGCATAAATGCCGCTAAACTCTTTTATCACCGGTTGCAATTTCTTCCACTTTGTATGGACTTGATGGTATGAACAACTGTGTTTTGTTTGAAGGCTATTGTATGTATGAATCCTCTTCCAAAATGATTCATACTTTTGTTAATCCCAATGTTAGGATCCATGGAGATATGAAAGTAAAATTTCGCCAACAACTCTTCATCCTCGACACTCCAATTGATTGGTGGTGCCTTTTTTTTTGTTTTCCTCGACCAACAACTCGCTCCTTTTGCGTGGCCACCTCATCTTCGCTCTCTGTATCTCACACATTGTCAAAGGGGTCGTTTACATCAACTTGTACATCGTCATCATCCCCAGCAATTTGTACAATTGGCTCCCTAGGTAGTCGGAAGTGGCCCGGTGCTACTTCGAAGGGGGAATCGTTATTCGGTGGATGTTGAAAAAGAAATGGGTCATTGACGTATAGTGGGTAGTTTGGGTCGTTGTGTGTTTGATGTGAAAACCCTACATCATATATTTGTTGGATAGGTTGTGGAGGACGGAATGGTTATTGAGGTGGTGGTGTGTGAACCTTGGGTGGGTTTTTCTAAATGTTTTTTTGTTATTTAGGAAATGGTTAAACCACTGTGCTGAATTTTACCGATAGAAGAACTTAAGAAAATGGATCACGCCTTTCCCCTTTATGGATGTAATGCCTCATTAATAACAACACTAAAAAAATGTCATTGTCCCTTTTTTAATTGGACCTTCAACATACTTATGTCCGCATAAAATAAAAGATTATCAAAAATATATATATATTCATGTGTATGTAAGGTAGTCCATAATATTTCCATGAAAACATACTGTAATTACTATTAATAATTTAATGATGTACAAAGATGTTACAACAGCTAGCAGAAAGTATGTAACAGCTTTGATAGCCAAACCAAACCAAACCAACCTTAGATGCTTCCTTCTTCTCTTCATCTTCTTCTTCTTCTTCCCTGTTTCTTTAAGCAATTTTCACACACTCCCCTATCTCTATATATCTCTATCAAAATCCTTCCTTTTTTAATTTGAAAACCCAATTTACAAGAAAAGGGTCTTTTTCTTTCATCCCCAACAACTACTTTGTCTAATGACATTTCAACTATCTCTTTTAACTCCCTCCCCACCATTTAAGTAAATATAATTTTCTTTCATTTCTTGTTCTTAGATTTGAATTTTGAAGTATACCCATTATTAAAAATGGGAACTTGGAATTGGGTTTTTGTTTTGGTGCTTTTATCTGCTGATTTTATGTTGAATCTTGATGCTTTTGAGCTTCGTAAAGGTCAAAAAACTGAAAGAATTTCAGGTAATTTTTCTATATTCTTTTTTGTTTGTTTGATTTTTGGTAAAATTGATGATTGGAAGTAAGTAAGTAAGGCTAGATTTGAAGATTAGGGTTTTATTTGAATTTAGTACGGAGTATGTGTTATTGATCTGACATACACTCTTGCCCTGGGGAGGTCTTTTTAGAAGCAGTCTCAGGGATCCCACCTCCCCATGACCCGCCCTTTTCGAGATTGGGTATCGTTGTTGTTGAATTGGGTAGATTTAGTCTCATGAGCTAGGATTTGATGTGATTTAGAACTTCTTGATGTGTTAGTATGCAACCACATAATCATTGGCTTGATGCTTACTTAATTCCTTTTGTTATTTGCTTTTGCTCTGAATAGTACATTTTTATACATAAAAATATACTAATAAGGTTCTCCATTGATTTAAAGTTTATATTGTTCAGTATTGATTGTCTTCTTTTTGTTTTTTTGTTTTTGATGGAGAATCGAAGATCAATCTATATTGATTGTCACTTCATAATTTATGGTATGAAGTAGGGCAGGGCTAATGGACACTTAGGCATGGTTAAAAAAAGTTTCTTTTTTTTAATGTTTTATTCGTCTGCGATCATGAAAGTAGTATTGCCAGTAAGTTATTTTTAGCATAGGATAATCAATTTTGTTGCAGATAATGCACCTGTTTAATCGATTATAGTAATGTATTATGGAGTATGAAAATTATCAGTAATAGTCACTTACTTGTATTCGGTTTCCGATCTTAGCAATTTGAGGTTAAAAGATAATCTTCGAAGTAAGTTACTATAATTGGTAAAAACATGTATATTGTGATAAGAAGTTCAAGACGTGAATTCAAACACCTAGTCAAGTAGTCAACTTGAGGTTGACTGCCCTTGTGAATTGTGATGCCCATGATTCGTAATCAATGCATTGTTTTTGTGCTAATGCTACTTCAATTAGTGCAATATATTGAAGTAATGTATTGTGGAGTATGAAAATTATCAGTAATAGTCACTTACTTGTATTCGGTTTCCGATGTTAGCAATTTGAGCTTAAAAGATAATCTTCGAAGTAAGTTACTATAATTGGTAAAAACATGTATATTGTGAATTCAAACACCTTGTCAAGTAGTCAACTTGAGGTTGGCTGCCCATGTGATGCCCATGATTCGTAATCAATGCATTGTTTTTGTGCTAATGCTGCTTCAATTTGTGCAATATAGGTAGTGCTGGTGATGTATTGGAAGATGATCCAGTTGGAAGGCTGAAAGTCTTTGTTTATGAGCTACCGAGCAAATACAACAAGAAAATTTTACAAAAGGACCCTCGATGTCTCAACCATATGTTTGCTGCTGAAATCTATATGCACAGATTCCTCTTATCGAGTCCTGTTAGAACTCTTAATCCTGAGGAAGCAGATTGGTTTTATACCCCGGTTTACACCACTTGTGACCTAACACCAAATGGCCTTCCGTTACCTTTCAAATCACCACGTATGATGAGAAGTGCAATTCAACTTATATCTTCTAATTGGCCTTATTGGAATAGGACTGAAGGAGCTGATCACTTCTTCATTGTACCACATGATTTTGGTGCATGTTTTCATTATCAAGTATGGATTTTGAACTTTTTTATTATATTGTTGATCAGGGTGGAAATATGCGTGGGATGGTTCACGGAATAAAATGGGTTAGGCTCTAAACTGGAAATTTGTTAGTACGGCTCAAAAGGGGTCAGGCTGGCCTCAAACACAGTTTATAATAATATTATAAATAGTTAACTTGTTAAATGTTAAATATGACTACAAAACTATTTTACTACATATTACAATTTATCAAGAAGTTTTTTGATAAAGTATGTCAGAAGGTTGAATATATTTTGGATGACTTTCACACCGTTTGACCCACTCGATCCATTTGGTCCATTTCATTTTTGTTAAATTCAAGTTAACTTTTTTAAAGTTTTGAAAAGTTCTTTTTGTGTTTATCTTCTTAAATTATGGTCTTATTATAGGAAGAAAAGGCTATTGAAAGAGGGATTCTTCCACTTCTTCAACGAGCTACTTTGGTTCAAACATTTGGGCAACGAAATCATGTTTGCTTAAAAGATGGTTCAATCACGGTGCCACCATATGCCCCTCCTCAAAAGATGCAATCTCATTTGATCCCTCCAAGTATTCCTCGATCCATCTTTGTCTACTTCAGAGGCTTGTTTTATGATGTTGGAAACGACCCTGAAGGTGGTTATTATGCAAGGTATGTATCTGCTATATTCTTAAAACCACCTGTGCATAATAAAAATGGGATGTCCCGTCCCGTGGATTTCGGGTGCCCTATGCCATAAATAAAAATAGGCCCTTTGTATAATAATTTAAATAATTAAAAAAGAAAAATCAAAGACACTTATAACTTCTAAGTACGATGATAACTGCTGGTTGGGTAAAGTAGAACATGTCGTCTTTCTTTTTTGATTATAAGGATATTATTATTATCTGATTGGTTTAGAGTTTAAAGAATAGAGAGTAAAAGTCGGATAAATAAGGCAATACTTGCAAGGTAAAAGGTCATACTTTGAGACGATTGAAAGGAAAAAAACTGAAAACATTTTTGGGTTCAGTTAAATGAGCATAAAAAAATACAAAATTGGAGGCCACCATAAGAAAATTGGGCCCTATGCTATAGCACATATTGCACATGCTATTCACCGCCCTTGGTTGTATAAATTGGTAATGAGTAAAGTTTTAGGAATGTGTCAATATAACAGTTGACCCAGGCACCCAGCCAACATGTTTTGAATTTCATAGATAATACTAGTGCTAGTGTAATATTTATGATTACAAAAGCTATTATTAGAATAGCGATCCAACTTTTTTTGAATAAGCAACTTAGGAGAATGTAAACGCTTAAAGTATCTTTGGGTTACTTTTAAACCATTCAACATGTTTCCTTTTTAGCTATTCTCTTAAAACTTAACCACATTAACCTGTTATCAGAAAAAATAACTGCATAGGTGTAATTTATCTTGCGATTAATAAAATTACCGGAGCTACCGCCCTCCTTTCGTATATAGATGTCCACGGAAGGTATAGAGGTGTTGTAATTGTTACACGTTTCCTTATTAATGGGTTGGTTTCGGTTTTGTTTTATCTCATTCGTCTCAACTCAAGAAATATAAAAGGAGACTGGGTCAAACATATTGGAAGCCGCTTTCAAAGCATATAACCATTTTAATTCTTTTATTCAAAGATTCACATAAAGTTTTTTGAGTTATACTGCTTTTTGTAATTATAATTAATGCAATAATTGTTCATATTTTTCTTAAGAAATTGACAAAAATGTTACAGTTCCAACAAATCCTGCTTGTTCCGTTGTACAAAAGTCAACCGCTATCCAACCCACCCACCTTGCCCATCTTTCCTCCTTTGGTATTGTACTCTAACTAACAATTTACACAACAGAAATAGGCATGTAAAAGGATTGGTAGACCCAACAATTTATTATCTCTTGCCTTTGTGCATTGGTATAAAAAACTTTCTTTTCTGATCTTGCAGAGGAGCAAGAGCAGCTGTGTGGGAAAACTTCAAAGACAACCCTCTCTTTGACATCTCAACCGAACATCCAACAACATACTATGAAGACATGCAGAGAGCTGTTTTTTGCTTATGTCCACTCGGATGGGCCCCGTGGAGTCCACGACTTGTTGAAGCAGTGATATTTGGTTGCATTCCAGTTATCATAGCAGATGACATTGTCTTGCCTTTTGCTGATGCAATTCCATGGGAAGACATTGGAGTCTATGTAGATGAAAAAGATGTTCCGAATTTAGACACCATCTTGACATCAATTCCAACAGAAGTTATATTGAGAAAGCAGAGATTGCTTGCTAATCCTTCAATGAAACAAGCTATGTTATTCCCACATCCTGCACAACCAGGTGATGCTTTCCATCAAATCTTGAATGGTCTTGCCCGTAAACTGCCTCATGATAAGAGTGTTTATTTGAGGAAAGGCGAGAAGGTCTTAAACTGGACTGCAGGTCCTCAAGCTGATCTGAAACCTTGGTAGCTCATAAAATGTTTTTGACTTGTGAAAATGTTTGTTATGAGCGAAAGCATGGGTTGAAATCTTGAAAGTTATAGGCATGTGTACTAGTGGTCCTTCTTAGCAGTGCAGGGATTTTGGGGTATATTTTGTTGGATTGTATAATGTAGTTGATTTGGAACGATATGATCATTATTCAAAATCTCATGGACTTGTCGTCCTTATTTTGTCATAGTTGACATATTGAGTTTCTTTTGAAGATCATTGAAAGGTGTAAAGGCATAGCAATTATCATAGCAGATGAATGGCATTGTGGGTACATGTTGAAATATATTATTTTACATCAGTTTCACCTTATTTATTTTGGAATTTAACTGCTTACAAATTCTGCAATGAATAAGACTATGTTACTTTCGCTCAACCTTCCACATTTACCATAGGATACTGTTGAGTTTTGAAATCTATGTAATCACTATGTTTATTCGGATAATAGATGTACGCGCGGCGCCTTCTACCACTGATTAGTTGCAGTTTTTTTTGTACAATAGCAGTGGGATTCTCCAAGCACACCATAAGTTTGGTAAGTTGATTAAAGAGAATCTCAAAGCCAAACTTGTTAGAATGTAGTCAAACGATGGTATTTGTTTGTATTCTTAGCGCTAGTAATCATAACATTATGTTCAGTTCAAAAAATAGTTCTTAAATCCCAACCGTTGATTGTGAGCCGCGGGTAGCCCCTCTCTTTCAACCTGACTAGTAGCCTAGATATTAGCTAATGTGCATTAGATTCACAAAGCGGCCTCCACCAATCAGACGATACGTGACAATCATTTTCAGTATCAAATGTTTGTTTGGTTTTGGTTCATGATTATTAAGTCATTTGATATTTAGTTTATGATTGTTGTTGTGGCTAGTGTGTATTATAATTCCTCTTTATTGTTTTCAATGTTTTTGGGTCATGTGGGTGGGTGGTTGTCTGGTTGATTTACATTAGAGATTTTCTATCTTTTTAGTATATATTATTTATTCTTGCGATATTAGAATAAATTATGGCCTCTCCTTAATGTTAAATACTGGGATTGCGGGGAATGAGAATAGCCATGCCTCACCTAAATACATCGAGTCCTTAAAGTTAATACATCGAGTCAGGAATTAGAATGGGAATATCCCAACTAACAGATGATTCTCATTGGTTGATAATCGCTAAAATTGGAGTATTTTTTTAAATTTAAATTTTGATTGGTTAATTATCTTAGAAAGACCATCAAAGAAACATATAGAAGAAACATGCTGTAGAAAAAAACAAGAAAAGCAAAAAAAAGTTTGAGGTACATTCAATTGTGTGGGGAGTATGGCCTCCACGCTTTACCCAACCCACCCAAATGTCTATACAGTACATGCATATCTATATCTCTATACTTATCTATCTCCTTCCTTTCATCCATCCAAAAAAACAGAAAAGAAAATATGGCTCTCCGAACGCCACTCAGGCTACCAACTACCCGATCATCTGCATCTTCTATATCTCCTGCTGCTGCAGGTGGCAGCAATGCAGGCCTTCGTCGCCCAGCCAATCTTTTAACTATGAACTCATCATTCTATCTCTCGCCTTCTCTTCAGTTACTGCTTCCTCGTTACCAGACTTCAATACCACCCAAGTTTGCTATGCGAACTGCCTCTAAGCAAGCTTACATTTGTCGCGACTGCGGGTAATTAAACTTTTGTGTGTGCTTTGTATTTTGTTTGATTATATTTTTCTTTATGAACTTTTATGTATGTGTGTTTTTGGATGAGTGTTGCAGGTATATTTATAATGATAAAACCCCATTTGAGAAGCTTCCTGATAAGTACTTTTGCCCTGGTATGAAATGAAT
Organism: Asclepias incarnata; assembly: GCA_025447715.1. Taxonomy (NCBI): domain Eukaryota; kingdom Viridiplantae; phylum Streptophyta; class Magnoliopsida; order Gentianales; family Apocynaceae; genus Asclepias; species Asclepias incarnata. The sequence continues at coordinate 16,768 of JAOEHQ010020219.1, forward strand.
TTGTAAAATATGCTCCTCTTTCTCCCCTCAGTTTTTAATACAAGTAACAACAACAACGATATCCAAACCCGCCATGATGAGTATACTAAGTATAGGGGAGTTTAGATGTATACAATCATACCGCTATCCGGGTAGAGTGAATACTTCCAGAAGGAGCCAAACAGTTATTAATACAATCATTACATATATTTTCTTGCAACTTGTTAACCTCAATGTATTGATTCTAAATTAATAATATAAAATCTCAGAGTCGATAACTACTACTTTATACTTATTAGACTTGGGTTTCAAGATTACCTTTGTACTTGCATGATTTGAGGCAAAAATGTTGTTTTTCTAGTAATTTTATTAAAGTTACAGTAAACTAGTGTTACAAATGTTAATTGCCTATTACTATGAATGGTGTGGTATTAGGTTACTAATCGACTAAGTGGTTGAGGCTTTAAGTCCCAATTAGGACTGATATATGTGAATGCGCCGCTTAATGAAAGCTGTGAATGGTGTGTTATGACATGTGTATGTAGAGATAGAAGTGGCACATAGGTAGGTTAGAGGAGTCGGGTAATGGGTCAAAGGGGTACTTTTATCATGGGTGAATTCGTGTTGAGTTGATATGAATCCTTTTTGGTAAAAAATTGTGGCTTTTCTTAATTAGTAACTGGTTTCAAATATGATAACCAAAGTAATAATCTTTCAATAAAAACACTATTTCTTTTTAATAAAATGATTTAGGAGGTTTTATGCCTTTAAAATACATTTTGCAACGACTTTCAGCTAGTTTGACCCGTCAACCTGTTTCATTCTAAGCTAGTTTTTTACTCGTAATAGTTAAGCCATACATGACCCCAATCGACCTGTTCATAAGTAAATGGTTTTAAGTTGCCACCTATGTACCATAAAAGGTCTTCTATGAACATGATGGAAGTATTTAACTAGGATTCAAACTACAATTTGCTTGAATTGGAGTCAAATGCTTAGCATGCATATCATGGATCCATATATCTTTCTTTTCTGTTGGTATTAAATGTTTAAGTCATTGCAGTTTGTGGTGCCCCAAAAAGAAGGTTCAGGGAATACACACCTCCGGTGACTAAAAATGCTAATTCAATGGATGTTAGAAAGGCCCGGAAAGCTGAACTCCAAAGAGATGAAGCCATCGGGTAAACCCCAAACATAAACACACACACACACAGAGCTTAAGAACCAACCCTCATCAGTATTTTATGAATTTTTTTCCAGGAAAGCATTGCCAATTGCAATTGCGGTTGGGGCTGTAGCACTTGTTGGCTTGTACTTCTACCTCAACAGCACTTTCTAGTGATTTTTACGGAAACAGGTGCGATGCTGGAAAAAGTAGGTTGTATTCTTATTTCAGTTTTGTAGATTCTGATTGCCTCTGTGAACTGTTCTTGATCTCATTTGATTTTGTACAATCTGGTTATCATCCAGGAACCTCATATGATTATCATTTACCCAATTTTAAATAAGTTTAGAGCAATGTCCGATTCAGGTGACGAGCATATATGTTACGAAAAGACGTGGACATTGTCATATCTGAAATGTAAAATATCATACTGTCATACAGTTTCTTTGTTGCATATCATATATTAATATGTATATTTGTACATGTGGATTTAAATCATAATATGATGTTAAATGAAATATGTTCCCGTCTTTCTGAAAAAAAGTTAGACACCTTACGTGCAACGCTATAAATGTTCCTTTCCATTTCTAATACTATGGTATTAGGCAAAAGAAGTCGGTTATATCAGAAAATATGTATTACTAGCTTTGATATCTGAATCTGGTATGATTATAGTAGGGGTGACAATCGTGTCGTGTTCGAGTTGACGGGTTGGCGGGTTCATATATCGTGTCAAAAAGTTGAACCCAAACCCAACCCACTTAATAAACAGGTTAGTCGAATCGACCCATTTAACCCATGTTAAATCAAATCCTACATGATAAAAATTATAAGTTGAGGTTTTTGATATTTTCATTCCATACACCAACTAAAATGACCCAATTGTAAAGCAGGTTAGCCACCCCTAGATTATAGCGAATATAGTCGTTACAAGCAGATCTCAGAGAATCTGCATTGCATGCATCTGACAAAAAGAGGCTTCAAAAATATAATTGGATGATAGTCACATACAAAATGACGTCTAGTTTATAACAGAAAACGATTCTTCTATGTGTTACAATAATTTCTACCAGAAGGAACAAACTTGTCTAATTGCCCAGCAAGTTTCTTCTTCTTAAATCATCTACGAAGTTTGCAGATCAAAGAAGTAGGATCATTGAATCAAATTTAGCTTTCATGTATAATGTTCTTGAGTCAAGGAAGGTGAAAATGGCATACTTCAATGTGACTACTATCAGAAATGTATTTCACGCCTTTCAGCAAAGAATTTGCCACTTATACGCATATCTGGAAGCAAGGAAAGCCATATTGCTGTATCAGCACCTTCTTCAGGTGTAACCTGACCCGCCCAACCAGTCATGGCAGTCTTGACCCAACCTGGGCAGTAGCAGTTGATGTAAATCTTTTCACCTTCTGGTCGGTCTACAAGTTCCCGGGCCACCAGCCTTGTGTATGCATTGACTGCCAGTTTTGACAGTGAATAGTCTGTATTGTTTTGAGGCCATCCTCCGGAGGTCCAACTCTCATCTTTCACTTGTTCCAGGAACTTATTCACGGTTCCATCAATTAGCTCCTCTGTTATTGAGTCTGGGTCTTCTAGTTGTTGTCTCAATGCATCATCAGAAATCCTCTAATATCAAAATTCATTAATTAAATGGAATGCATTGTCAAAAAATAGTAATAATAAGAACAAATAATCCAGTATAGCTAGTATAATTTGAGAAAGACCAAAGATTACACATACATTTTTCCTGCCATTAAGTCTTCCTAGTCTCGAGCTCACTGAAACAATTCGAGCACCTGCAGGGTTAGGCCTCATCAATGGGATGGCGGCTTTAATCATATTTTTGGTGCCATTATAGTTGGTGGCGATGACTTTATCAGCATGTTCAACAGAATTCTCTGACCCGACATTATGGTTGAATCCTGCATTGTTAATCTGCACAAGTTGTTTGCATTGATAAGTACAAGAATTGCAAATAGAAAGGATTATTTTATTTTTTTTTTTAATTTCATGTTCAAGTTTAAAAAGTTTCCTTTATTAACAATCAAAAGAGGTGTGAGAAGTGCTGCTATTACCAGAATATCTATACCACCATAGTTTTCTTTTATCCAGGCACAAAATGTATCGATTGATTCTTGATCTAGAACATCAAGTTGATGGAAGACCACTTTCAAGCCTCCTTCTTGTAGGACCTTCGCTGATTCTTCACCGACAGCAGTCTCTCTTGATGTAAGAACGACTGTTAACCCATGCAATGCAAGCTGGTGAGCAATCTCAAATCCAATTCCTCGATTTGCACCAGTTACCACAGCTATAGTTTCCGCAGACCACCACCTAAAGTTTACACAAAATGAATCAACATTTACACTATGTACACAAAGATAGGTCGACAGAACATGCACACCTTACAGGATAACCAAACGGAAAAGCTTCTTTTACCTTTACCTTCATTTCATTTTAACGCATGAATTCGTTAGATAAAAGAGAGAAACACCAATCCAAAATTATACGAGAATGTAGTAAAAACAAACCCAGCAAAATGGAACCAACAATTTAAAAAAAGTCGAGTTCTATGCCAAGCAATTACAGATTCAAGCCAATATTTAGTTTCTTCTATCGTCCTTTATACATTCTCCAACTCGTCCCAATTAATCAAAATTGCAATCTGATCTGTTCCTAGTACATTGCATCATTACATGTTTCTGTAACTAACAAGTATTAAGAAGAAATGCATGTATACCTCTGGTGATCTGAATAAGGAATAGAACGAATTAGAGAGATCTCTTGACGACGTTTCTCTCTACGTTCTTTAGCTCTCTCCCTTTTATCCATTGGTTTCTCTGTAGAATCCGCCATTGCATTGATCAGATCAGATCAAATCGAATTCAGTTTCAATTATGAAATCGCATTTAATCTACAATTCATGAGAGAAAAGAAAGAGAGTGGAAATCAAATTTCGAATATGAATTTGCATATAATCCTCTATTCTTGAGAGAGAAGAAAGGAGGATAATTTGAGGATGAGAGAAAGACAAGGTATCCATTCATGCAACCATTAACATCCATGCAATGCTCCGGTGAATATGCTTTAGTTTTACTATAGATACATGAATTTATGGTTTAATATAAGTTTTTAACTTATCATAAATATTCAAGAGCCCAACTGAAATTACCAAGTAACAAAATGTATGGGCCATAATCAATCTTTTCAATATATGTTTAAGAGCCAAGAGCAGCAGTAATAAGTAATAACACCTAAACTAAACTTGCTCACGGCTTGGCCCTCCATTAATTGGCTAAAAGGGTTAAGAAGAAAGTATTAAACAGAATCATGGGTTTCGGTTTATGATTTGGAGAATTATGTTTATGTAGAGAAAGACCCCAAAATCAACCATAAGAGATCGAGTAACAAAGAAAGCATGTGGAAAACTGAAATACTTTCTGCACCGGCGTTCGGGCTATTATTAACAACTAACTACTAAAAAACCTCTCTCTTCCTTTAGTCGTGTTTCATGTTGGTGGTTTTTTGGATCGTGTTCCTTGAGGCTTATTTGGGTTTGCATCAAAAACACTACAGAGTGAAAACCGATGGCTCGGCCTTTGTGGGTGAAGATTTTTCTCGTGTCTCGCTTCGTAATTGGCACACGTTTTTTAATCTTTTTTGCAATTTGCACAGTTCAATCCCCAATAAGTGTCTAGGAATATGTTGTGTTTTGTCTTTCTAGTCATTGTAATTGTAACTTTTTGTTTTGGTTTCTAGTGCTTTGCTAGATGCCTTTTTTTTAATGAATATATTGCCGTTTAAAAAAAATAAAAAACTACTCAAAAACATAGTAATATTAGGACATAACTACTAATTATGAGAAAACATAAGAGATGGTTGGTGATTATTGCTAATTCTGTGATGACGGTCAAGTTTTTGGTGAATTTAGACATCTTGAAAGTTAGACAAAATTATCTACAAACATGTGCATTAACTTTTTGAAGTTGAAAGGTGAAAGATGATGAAACAAGTTACTCTTTTGGGTTTTATAAATGTAGTATCTGATGGGTTTTTTTCATAAATAATTTTGGGGGTTTTTAAATAATTAGGAAGGTGAAATGTCGGTATTATTAAATACTAGTGTGCCTATATATTGGGTTACAATGTTTTTGTATGACACATTAGGATGAAATATATGAAAAGTCGTTTCCTCCCTATCACAAGTGTGTGTTAGTGTGTGAATTATATCCTGATTATCGGTATTCATTTGTGAATCAACGATAGTTAGAAGAATTGTTCCTGGTATTTTTGTGAATCAACAGGATTGATTGTTATCTCATTTTCTTCCTACATCATTCTGTTAGGACTTGTGTGTTAAAATCGGAACGAATATTACAAACTCATCATTCATGTTATCTACATGAAGACACTGATAAATTGAACAAAGCTTTATTTAGTAGTATTACACCTTTTTGTATGACTTTCACACATTCAATGTAAAACTTATGTCAACAATTGTAATCTCAAAATCACAGAAAGAAGTTGCTCAAGTTGCCATAGAGAGGCACCCATCCTCGCTTTGCTTTCTTCTTCGATATACAACTACATTAGTGGCAGAAATTACAAATCCAAACATGGCTACACTCCAAAAAAGATCATTACTTCTGATTCTTCATGAATCTGCATACGTACCAGATATAAGAAAATTACACTTCATTGAATTTTTCGAAAAGAATAATGACATAAGCAAAGGCGAATTTGAGGAAATAGAAGGCTATGATTGGCTAATAAGTGGTTACGACAACCTTCTTTTAGTATATATTAAGATAAGATTAAAATATTAAGATAAGATTAACATTAAGATAGTGAAATCCATGTTAATATTGATTTTGAAAAGCAGTAATTTTGACCTCATTACCTTAAAGTCAAACTGTAGCTAGATGTTCTGTTTTTGTGTGGACAAAGGGACTACTTATCTTAGTATTTGCCCAACATAACTTATGAAAAGTGTTTTAGATATCTAACAAAAATTCAAACATTAGACTTAAAATATGTGTCAATTCAATTGTCGCGATTCTCAAAGAAGACTATGCAACAAGAATATGCATAGTTAGACTACGCAACAAGAATATAGAAGAGCCCCGAAAATATTATGAAAATTAATATTTTTGTTAGATATCTAACAAAAATAAGGGGTGGAAATCTTACCTAAACTGGATCACTGAGTTTCAAAGAAGACTATGCAACAAGAATATAGAAGAGCCCCAAAACTCCAGTATGGCTCTTTTCGCTGCTGTAGTTAGACTCGAAAGTTAGGATTTCACCTTTGGCTATCTTTACTGAACCTGGTTTGGGATAACACGTTGACATTCCTACAATGTAACCGGCTTCATCTCCGACACTGTTTCCTTGCCCATATATAGGTTTAGACGAACAAAGAACCCGTCCATCCTGAATAAAGTCAACATTTTTGCTTTAAAATGTGTTGCGGATAGATAACAAAAAATCATATGTTACATATGCTAGATACTTTAGACTCAAATCCAGGTACAATACGATTATTACAACTTCAAACACCATATGCGTATGCAAACACCACCTAAAACAATGACGACCCTTGACTATGAAAATTGAAAAAAGTTTACCTCTCCATATAGGGTAGAACCTACTCCACCAATGTACTGCTGTGCAAAACTATAAACGACATCACCAGCAATTGGGAAACCCACACTTGTTCTTCGAGTACTGATGGAGTAGTTAGTACCAACTCCAGTGATAGATTGTTTAATATCATATTCGAACTGTAAGGTTTAACATTTTAATTATTGATCACCAAGATGACACAAAACGTGAAAACTATACTAAAAAGGTGTTGATGGAGTTTCAGTAACTTACTAAGCAATTATGGATTCCTGTGTTCTGCCAGATATCCATGATGTCGAGTATAAAGATCTTCACAGGTATTACGGAGTCACTCCAATCAACCCATTTAACGGTGTACTTGAAGTAAACGTTTCTGTTAGTACTTTTAAGCTCATTTTTCACTTTGCATTGTGTTCCATCATAGCAACAGAATAACCCTCCCACATAATTCGGTCTCAAAGGCTGACCATCTTTATCCACTGTCACATTATATAACTTACATCTGCATTTTGTTAAGAAAAATTTGTCAAAAACTATATGCTAAACTTTGTAACAAATTCGACATCAAATAAATACCTGCACTCGGTACATCCTATTGGATCTATTGCACCACGAGTGTCCATCGCGTGGATATTAAACATCCATTTCTCTTTATAACCAGCAGGAACTGTAAGCGGATTACCCACTTCGATTCCATAAGGATCAGGAACATATGTGGATGTTTTTCGTGTTTCTGAACCCATCCCAAAAATCTGGGAACGACCTTGTTTGCACAATCCAGAATTCCCAGCCATAATAAGATCTTTAACGCCCTTACGTTGGTAGTATCTTATCGCAAACCAATGGTGGACATACGTTTCTTTAAGCGAAACCGGGTTCCCTGCTTCATCCACAATTTCAGCACTGAAACTTTTTATACCAATATGTCCTTTCGGAAACTCCATATCATAGTATGTTTTGTTTGAAACAGAACCCGGATGTAAGGTTATCTTAGGTGATAAATACACCATCGATTTTACCCCGTTCTCAATTGTCACCCGGGCTTTAGAACTTTGAGCACATATCGCCAATAACACGAAAGCTGATAAGCACACGAAACCTCGAGTAACATGTGACATCTTTGACCCTTGATCACCTCAACTTAACTAATCTGATAGATGAAATTTAACTTATTTCATAAGAACTAAAGATTTTGTATTACAGATATACAAAGTGAAAGAGTACATGCTATTAAGAAATAAAACAATATATCATTCAGATTAAAGAGACTACATATGACCAGATCAGCAGACTTTACAGAATACCATTAATGAAAAAAACCAAAAGTAAGACGTACCGAGATTTCAACTTTTTCGAGTAAGTTCGATGCCGGTTTGTAGGAAAAGGTAGACAAAAAAAACACAAAAGATAATTCAAAGTAGTGACAGAGTGGGTTTGTTTATTTGTTTGTGATATGATGATACAACAATATTTATTTATATAATATATATAAGATAAGACTAGTAGTGAAAATACAGCTGAAACTAAAAATAATCAAAGCTCAAAGTTGACTATTGTTAGAGTAGTGTGAAGTGTGTGACGAATGCATGACTCCATGACATGTTTTGTTTGAACAATCAATAGTGTCACTCTCTTAATCTGTCACTCTCTTAATCATTTATGTTCTTTCAATTACTATTTCACTTTAAAAAAGAATGACGTGTTGTTAAACATATAAATATAAAAATAAAATGAAAGAGCTAGATATGATGTGATATAATTTCTAGAACTGGTTTGAAAAATTATAATATTGTTTAGTACTAAGAGAATACAAATTTGCAAACGATAACTTTGCCTTTTTAGTGTTTTAGAAATAGGATAGTTTGCCATTTTAAAAATAATAATAATAATAAGATGCATGCGACATAAAAACATAGGTCAGAGATTTAAATTATTTTCCATGTCCTTCTAACTATAGTGTAAGTGATTTATCTTGATCATGAGAACACCATCGTTGGACTAGTCCGATAA
>JAOEHQ010020220.1:0-14657 GCA_025447715.1 Asclepias incarnata
TTGCAGGACCTCCACACCCCTCCTTATAGAAAATACCTTTGGGATGTAAACCCCCAGGCTCGAACCTGAGACCTGTGGTAACCTCACCCCCGGGGCTCCACATAGTGGATGATTAGAAAGCCCCTGAACAACTCACCTAAGTGAGTTGGTTTCTTGATCCTTGATTTAATCCAAGGGTTGAGGATTGTCCAACTTGACCTCTAAAGTTGAATCAACTGTAGAGGATCTTTATCTAAGTTGATATAGTGTAAACTTGTACCTCGTCGAATATGTAAAACGAAAAACACTCTTATTAGTTGGCACAAAATTTAATATATGAACAACGATAAAATAATAACATATATAGAAGTATCCGTTACTATTTAATGTAGTATCAAAAATCATTCATGATAGCAAAAACTACAATATTGCCATTGGTAAACAGTGTCGTTTGTCCACCTTTGAAACGAGTAGAAATAGAAATAGAAATGCATTACGAGAAATACATCAGAATTGATGGTAAATACATCACAATTACGAGAAATGCATCACAATTGATGGTTTAGATAATAATAATAATATACAATACACGTAATCGATGAAGCAAAAATGTGAGAAAAGGGAAAGTGTTTCTGATATGTGTCAAATAAAGTATTAAGGATTAATTAGGTGGATATTTAGGCATCCTAGTTAGGCATGCCAATCTCTTCTCATGATCATAATTATTGGTAATATCAAATAAGTAGATTAAAAGATAGAATTAAAGAATGCACATGCTATATCTTAATCTTAATTTTATCTTAATATATACTAAATTACTAAATGAGTTTCATCTAATCATTTATTAACCAAAGTTCAATTTATTCAAATTTAAGATTGCTTATGTCATATTAATTTTAGTTAAAAATTAAATTAAATGTATTTATATTAAGAAAAATTGTATCTTAATAAATCTTATGGTACCTCATCAACATTTTCACAAGCCACCTTCTAAAATCTGCAACAAGGACATCTCCGAGTGGCACACTTGTTACCGTCCACACTACAAGAAAATCGAGTTTTAGAGATGACTTTTGTCGTCGCCAAATACTTTCCGCGGCGACATTTTGTGACGATCTACGTCGTCGCGGGAAACATTAAAAAAAATTTAAAAACATTTTGCGATGACATAGTCATCGTCAAATGTTTGGAGAGAATTTTTTTGCTTCAGAGGGAATAAATTAATCCAAATTTAAAAAAAAAACATTTCGCGACGTCGCCAAATATTTGGAGGGAATTTTTTTTTTTTGCTTTGTAGGGAATAAAATAAAATCCAATTTTTTATAAAAAAAACATTGAAGACGGCATTGTCTTCACCTGTTTTGCGTGATTTATTTTCATTTTGGAGGGGAAAAAAATAGATTTTTTTAGGAAAACTTTTGACGACCCTATAAACATTTCGCTAAAAGTCGTCCCCAAATATTAAATGAAGGTATTTTACCGGCTTCATAACTCTTACGGGTTGGGATGATGGGGATTCAATGTAGTTTTGTAGACAAGGTGCTCTTCTTTACCTTTTTTTTTTATTTATTTTTTAAATGGATAATGCTTCATGACTTTTTCATTTAATTCGTTCAAGTTGTATGAGCTTGTGTCTATGTACATACATTTTTGAGAGCCGAAACAATACTTTTATCCTAGATAGAGTTCTTGATCAAGCCTCCATATTTTCATTTCATATTGTACTTGGATGTTACTTGCCTACAAATGAAAATTTAATGGACATATTACAACTCAAACAACAAAATAAAAACACATCCTACGTACTTCGATTTTTTTTGGTGTAATATATTTACCGGGCTTAAAGCCTTATTACCCAAAAAATTAAAACATATTGCTCTAAAAAGTGGCGTAAACATATACTCAATTGTGGGATAGTAATTTTTGAATATCATGTAACACTTTGATCCAACCCATTTTCTCTCTATCAAATTCACCAATTTTATCTCACTAAAGTTATCTAATATTATAAAATGTTAAATATTAAATATTAAATATTAAAACGAGTTCACAATTCCCTAAAATCTCGTTGAATAGCAAGGAACAGAAACCATCAAATCTTTGTGGTATATACCTCATTCACGACTCCAAGACGAACATATACTACTTTCAAATGACGAACTTAAAAAATGAAAACAAAATCTGCGATCATATTTACTTGGTTAATTAAGAATGATGTGATGGTGTCACCAAGTACAACAGTATGCGAGGACGTTTTGAAGGCACCAGATTAATGAATGGATGATGAAATAGCTCATACATCGAATGTACAAATAAACAAGAACCGCCCATCTTCCTCTTTTTAACACATCAAAAGAAGAGCTTCACGGGTTCGACCAAGCAGACTAAGTGAGGTTGCAGCAATGTGATGTCCGCTTAGCCCGGCTAGAGCAAGTTGTTCCATTGGTGATGCATGCTCCACATAGTTGTCTGGTAGTACAATGGGCCTCCACTGGAAATGTCAATACATTTAAGCAAGGTTAAGGTCTATCTACTTAAAGGCAAAAAGATCATGCAGGGGGCAGATGGGTCAAAGGGGTCAGACTTTTTCGAGGTTGGGTCAAAATAGGTTAAGATCTGACAACCAACTCTTTTTCCTTTCTTCTTTGGTCTACTTTAACTTCAGGGATCATAACCTTCAACTAATTACAGAAACTATATACTAATTCAACCCCCGGGGGTGTTAGATGAGTTGGTTGAGGGTGCAGCCCTAATGTGGGACCTCCCGACAAAATATAAAGGTGTGGTGTTCAATCCTTGGGGTTGACATCCCTGTATGGCCTTGACTGCTCATTTAAGACAACTTTGACCCATTACTTAAGACAGGGTCAATTCATTTTATCTCTGACAAGTCAAATGGACTGAAAGTGTCCAAAGAACTCCAAATTGTATTGTTAATATGTAATTGATACTCGTAAATATTTTATTCGAGAGATTAGAGTATTACTGAAATAATATTCTTTTTGTTATCATATCTGATACTCCAACTACATGTAAATTTTCTGGACATATAACCCAAACCAAACCCAATCCATCCGCCCCAAAACCATTTGCCCAACCAGCACGCCCTTCCCATTTAACCACATCTACGATCAAATGAAATACAAATACCTTGACTGTTCCATCAAGTTTCCCATCAAGAGTTATGAATTGTGCAACATGTGATCCAAACCCTCCAATAGAGCCTTCCTCAACGGTGATCAAGAAAGAGTGATTTTCACATAATTGTCTAACAAGCTTTATATCCAGAGGCTTGCAGAATCTTGCATCAGCAACAGTTACATCAATCCCAAGTCCTGAAAGAAGGGACTGAGCTCTAAGGCAATTCTGAACCATTGCTCCATAGCCGAGCAAAGCGATGTCCTTACCCTCTACAAGAACCCTTCCCTTACCAATCTGAAAACAAGATTTTTAAGTTCAGGAATAAAATGAAAAGGCATCAACCGATATAAAAAAAAAAAAAAAATCTTTTTAAATTGTCATATGAGATACGATAAACAAAGAAGAAAATGTTACCAAGTGGATGGAGGAAACACTATAGTTTGTTTGCAAGATAAAAATGGATGGGAAGCGTAATGAAATAGATGGAGGATCGGACCATATAATACCTCAATGGGAACTCCATGGTATATAGAGCTGTTTGACTTCACAATGGCACCTCTTGGATATCGGAAGCAGACGGGCCTATCACCAATGCAAGACGCGGTGGCTACCATGTTAGCAAGCTCAACCTCATCAGAAGGTGCCATAACGATCATGTTTGGTAAACAAGACATAAAGGTTATATCGAAAGCTCCACAATTTGTGGGACCATCAGACCCTACCAAACCGGCACTTGGAATCACGAAACGCACTGGTATCTTTTGCCTATCTACATCATGAACGACCTAAAGAAGTACAATGGACATGGATCAGTAAGACTGATTATGATTTCCACTGCCAAATTCATGCTATTAAAAAACAAAATCGCATGTTCTGGTAAGATATTATTTTAACTTTAAATGGCTAATACAATACTTTCAATTTTGAGATTCATATAAATATGAATAATGATATATAGGCCTAAAACATGGACCTAAATGGATGTAACCCATTGATTGATTAACAAGTCACATGGATTAGTTGAACCAACAGGCCTTTGGCCAAATGGTATCCAAGGTATAAGTTTCCCCATTAACCAAGTAGTTGTGGGTTCAAGTCCCTAAGTAGGACAAAGGTGTAGGGTGTGTAGGTTTGGAGTTAAAAAAAGATAGGCATGTTGTATGACGGGTTAAAGCATGTCATTTATAGCACAGGGGGCTTACCTGCTAAACGCCTTTTTGTCCATTTTATAAAGAAGGTTATAAATAAATAAGATTTTAATAATTACTACAATATAATCTAAATATTTGAATAAAGTGATTTAAGATTTTTTTTTATGCAATTATAAGACTGATGTACTGGAGCACTTTTGACCCATTTGACTTGTTCCCCATTAGCTATTTCATTTATTTGGCCTTTATGATATAAAAAAACTGCGCAAATTTACTGGTAAGACCCAGCAGCAGTTTTATTCATTTGGCGTTTATGATATACAAACCATGATCCGATTCATGCTGAAGAGGTGACCTGCTCTCCAAGGTATTGCCTAACTAGTTACTGGCTTGAGTGTAAGGGGAGAAAGAGTGAACCTGATCATATGCTCTCTGAAGAAAAGTAGATGGTATAATACAAAATGGCTTCAACCCACCACATGCTAAACCAGCCGAGAATGTGACTGCATGCTGTTCCGCCATACCTACATCAAATAGCCTGTCCGGAAACTTTTCCTGAAATAGTTTAAGTGACTGTTCCATTCCCATTCCTGCATGCACTATCATGATATCTTTGTCTAGCTGTGCTTCCATAGTTAAAGCCTCGGCAAATCGGTCGCTATATGTTTGGCTACGGCTACTCGGTTGTGGGTCTGGGTCAAACGGATCTGTTTCATATGAGAGAAAAAAGGACTAAATATTCAGTTTTTGAAAGAGTTCAAAAAGGATTTTGGAATCAATTCTATTTCTTAAGTGTTCTTACAGATTATAGAATTTTATTTGCATAATCTTTTATATTAGCTAAGATATCAAATAAAGCAAATATAAATTATAAATTATTTTACTCCACTTTACTCTGAAGATACCGATAACTCCATCCATCTTGTGGAGCAACACACCAATGTGTAATTTGATAAAAATATTTAATCAAATTAATCGACAGTTTGAGTATCTAAAAGGATGTTTGAATTGTGTTTGACATAAAGTGACTATGAACACAATAAGTCAGATAATCAGTTTCGAGTCTCTAGCAAAAAAAATTGATTATAAGTATGATTTTCTGTTTGAGCTAAACCTGAATTGCTATTTTAATGCAAAACAAAAAAAAATGTTTACAGAAAAAAAAAAGAAAATGTTTAAAAGAAAAAAAATCAAAAGAGCAGGGCCTCTTGATGTGTATTAGATAATCATTATTAGTTTCTATATTTGAGATATCTAATTTCCTATTATCATTGTATTACTTGGTGAAGAAGTTTATGTAGCCTATATAGATGGCCTCTTGTAATCTCATTATTCAATACAATTATTTATTACAAATTTACAATCAATATGCACAAAACCCTTATGGTTTATCTAGGTATATCAGAGCGGGGTTGAAACCCTAACCGCCACCGCCACCATAAATATCCTACTTCCACTCGAATCACAACCATCAGAATCACAACCAAAAACCGACAAAACCCCATCAAAATCACCACTGGAATCAACCCCATGCGCCACAACTGACGCCAGCTGACTTTTCAAATTCCGGCCAAATCCTTGTGCGGACGTCCTCGCTGCTACCACCATCGTGATCCTTGTTAAATTCCGATCAAACCCTTACCTTCAACTTTAGTATTCGTTACTGTTCACCACCGTCACCCACCGTCACCTGCCGCCAAAAAAAATAAGTAAAAGCAAAAAAAACATGGCCCTTATTGCCACTTTTACCTCGGCTGAAAAAACGTCCCACAATCATCAAAAGTTTGTGTTTACCTAACTCCCACCAACTATCTCTATTGGGAAACAATGATTCAACCCTTATTGGTAACTAATAACCTTTTTGGCTACGTAGATAGAACAATCCCATGCTCCCCAAAACATCTGAAATCAACTGACCCTGCAGACACATCTGCTTTTAAGGATAATCCTAATTATCCTATGTGGATCGCTAATGACGAACATGTTCGTATGCTTCTTCTTTCAACAATTTCTGAAGCCTCTTTTCCACATGTCCAAGGTACAACCACTCGATAGCTCTGGCTTGCCCTTGAACAAGTTTATGCCCCTCACATGTCCTCGAGAGAATTTGCCTTGAAAACAAAGTTTCTTAGGATTGAGAATTTGAGATGCATGGTGATGAAACCCTAGAATTGTATCTTACTCGGGCACATGAATATGCGAATGACTTTGCTGCCATAGGAGAACGCATAAATAATAAGGATCTCATTATGCTTTTGGTGGTGGCTGGTCTTCAGAAAGAGTATAATGGCCTGAAATCCACTATTACCTCCCATCAATCAGCAACTAAATTCAGTGAAAACCTTACTTTGGTGACCATGACTACATGCTTGGTAAGACCCGTTCTCCCACACCATCTATTGTTCAAGCGTTTATTGCCACTACACGCGAAGCTGCCAACCCTACTGGCTCATGTTCTACAAATACATCTCCTGGATTCTCATTGTCCCAGCCTCAACTTGTAGCCATTCAACAACAATTGGTTGCACTTGGTCTTCAAGCGGTACCCACTTCATCATCAGCTCCTCAAGCTTTTTATGGCCCACGTCAATCTAACAACAATGACTTCAATCGCGGCAGCAACAATAATCGCTGATGTGGCAATCCCCGTGGTAACACTCATTACATAGGTGATGGTCATCCAACCAAAACACAGTTTATGGACCTTGCAACCATCGTAGATATGGTCACATAGCATCAGAGCACCCTAAACGTGACCCATCCACCTTTCGTGCCAGGTCATCAGCAAAATTTGCACACAGTTGTGCATCTTCTTCAACCTCTTCCATTACTTGGTTTCTAGACACCAGAGCAAACAACCATGTCACTACTGATCTAGCAAGCATGGATCACTGAGAAGCATATTATGGTCACGATGCACTCCATGTTGGTAATGATAAGGGATTTCCTATTCTCCATATTGGTTCTTCTAGATTTTACTCACCACACTACCCTACCCTGCTAACGGACGAGTCTACCCACACCATGCTAACGGGTCCTAGTAAACATGGTATTTGCTCAATTAGTCTTCCTCAACTTCATCCAATCAATAAAATCAGTTTTCAGCTGTTCGTGCATCCTCGACCATTTGGCATAGGCGGCTTGGTCATCCACATCAACGTCTTTTACGTTTTATGCTTTCTAAATTTTCACTAACTTTTACAAATAAATACAAGTTTGCCGTTAAAAATAAATCCCTATCAAGTTTAAGTGCTTGTCAAATGGGAAATCTGTCAAAACTATCATTACCAATTTCCGATTTTTCAAGTAATAAAATTCTAGACTTGGTTTATTGTGATGTTTGGGGTGCTCCACCTGTTTTATCTTTTGAAGCTTATAGATATTTTATGTTATGGTGATCACCAATTGCATTACATGTGGATATATCCTTTAGCCTTAAAATCACAAGTGTATGAAACTTCTAAACGTTTTGTGACCATAGTTGAACGACAATTTAGCACTAAATTAAAGAATGTTCAAACAGATTGGGGTGGTGACTTCGGAACTTAACTAATTTTTTCCTGTCATTTAGGATTGTTCATCACTGGTCATGTCCTTACACTAGTGAGCAAAACGGCTTTGTCGAACGCCGTAATAGACATGCCGTTGAAAATGCTCCCACTTTCTTCCTCAAGCCAACGTTCCTCGGCATTTTTGGCACTTTTCATTCGACGCAGCAGTGTATCTAATCAATCGAATGCCATCGCAAACATCGACAAACAATTCACCTTTTGAATATCCTTTTAAACAATGTCATGGCTACTCTTTTCTCTGTGTGTTTGGTTGTCGACGTTTTCTTTATCTTTGTCCTTATAATCGCCACAATATGGAGTTTCAATCCACCCCTGTGTATTTCTTGGGTACAGTCCTCTTCATCATGGTTATCTTATCAGTGTCTTGACTTGTCTACCGAACATCTTCACATTACTAGCCATGTTCGCTTCGATGAAGATAACTTTCCCTTGGTCGTCACAAATTCATCTCCTTCAACATCACAAACAGTGTGTTCGTACACCTACTCTACATCACCTCCCCTGATAGTCGACACAAATTCAACTGACGACCCATCCTCAATACCATCTGACCCTGCTAGTCCTACTACTCAGTCAACACCTGTGACAGACTCTTTTGCGTCTTCATCCCCTACATCGTCTCAATCCTCTCCTATATCTCATCCGTCGTCCAATACTGGTCGGTCCTCACCCGCATTTAGACCACCGCCACCACCCCCACTCCCATCTATTCATCAGCATCCATCCCCTAATATTCGTCAAAATCCTAAACCACGGGTTCCTTACAACCCTTCTGCATATTGGGCCACCACATATACCACTACACCCATTGGACCTTCTTTACCATTGCCAACAAATCTCCTGAGTAACAATCTTATCTCTTAGACTGCTCGAAAGCAACATAGTAGCTGACCTTACCTGGCTTCAAGCTCTTCTTCGGGAATTTGGTGTTCGTAAATTATCAACTCCTATTTTGTGGTGTAATAATCTAGGTGCGATCTCAGCTAATCCCGTTTTTCATGCACGAACTAAGGACGTGGAAGTTGATTTTCATTTTATTAGAAAAAGGTTATTAATGGAGATCTGTGTACAATTTATATCTACAAATGACCACATTGCTGATATCTTCATAGAGCCACCGCCTACTCCTAGATTTCTCTTTTTACGATCCAAGTTACAAGTTGTTACGCGTCCTTTGCTTGTGGGGGCGTATTAGATGATCATTATTAGTTTTTATATTTGACATGTCTAGTTTCCTAATATCATTGTATTACTTGGTGAAGAAGCTTATATATATAGACGGCCTCTTGTAATCTCATTATTCAATACAATCAATATACACAAAATCCTTATGATATTTCTATGTGGAAAAATAAAATATTAAACAAGAATTGCATATACGGGAAGATAGTAATCAGTTCAAATGACTTCCTTTTATGTGTATAACTAGAGGAGCATAGCATAAATACTCTACAAAAACATAAACCTTGTATAAGACATTGGGTTTTGGCAACAAACTTAAAGCTCAAAGGTAAAAGAGACAATCTTTGCCCCAACGATTACAGAGCTAATTTAGTATTATGTTTAATCTACAGTAAAAAGGAAACAAGTCAAACAAATCCCAAGTCATCTTATAAATGCTTAACCTCCTAAATCATTTTATTTAAAAAGGATGATTACTACGCGAAATCATCAAAAAAGTCGAGTCGCACAAAATTTTGACAAAAAATGTGGTCAAGTCATTTAACAAATTTTGTGTTTAATAAAGTCAGTCAACAAAATCTTATTAATATAGTTAAAATGATGATGATATGTGTTTTTTTTTTGAAATGATAATAAGATATTAATACGTCAACCTTTATAAAGTTTTTACAAGAATGGATAAAAATGTTTTTGGTTGTGGCCAATCTGCCAAAAAATTACCCGTTCTGCCCAGTTATCTAACCTGCCAATTTTGTTACCCTATTTTGTGGTCATCAAATGATGAAGTACACACTAACATGGGCACGTAAGGCTTAAAAGCACATACCTTCCTTGAATTTGTTTGATATCCCAGTCTGCTTCTCAGATTGTACTTCTTTATCTTCCTTAGTTATGACATGAACCAAAACAGGGCCAGTTGAATCCAGCGACGCCACTTGATCAAGAACACAAATAAGGTCTTCAATATTGTGGCCATCCACGGGACCAATGTAATACAAACCAAGTTCTTCAAACAGAGTTGACCCTAGTGGACCAATCATACCACGTGCATATTCATCGACTTTGGCTGCCCATTCATACATACCCTTACCGAATTTCTTTGTTAAACCCTACAGAATGAGATCATAAATTTTGTCATTATGGATAGTACTCACTTTATTGTGGTTAATCAAGTTAAATCAACAGTATCTCATATGCACAAGCTGATAACACCTAGAGAGTATTTTAATAGAAAATAAAAAAGTAAAAAAGAAATTGATGCAATATATATATACACATTGGGTTGCCGTTAAGTTGACAGGAAACTGTCTCTCCAAAATGATCCACTTTCGTGAGCTACATCCTCTTAAATGATGCTTAACTTAATTGGATATATAAACAGATCAAACATAATACTTGACTTCTAATCCCTATTTGTAGAGTTGCTTCATAATGAAAACAATCATATTACCTATTCTAATTATGGAAAAACTACATAAGTACCATCATTGCCTACCTTACTAAGTAACCCTAAATAACACAAGTTTGACACAAATGTTTTCAAGCAAACCCACACACCCATACCTACTCCACACCTTTGTCCCAAGTGGGACTTGAACGGTTGAACCTACAACTACTTAGTTAGCGAGTGGCTAAGATAAACCTTCCATAATGCTACGCCAAAGGGCTGCTGGTAGCGTGAAACAATAATAATATAGGAAATTAATACATCAAACATGGAATTGACACACTTCAACAACTTGCATGCATTGCTAGGATTCTTGCTAAATCTTGAAAATACTCCATCAGATATACAAAGAACAAGGAATCATTTGTAAGAACAACATTTCAATTAGAAACTGGAGTTGTAAAAGCAGTTGGGATATTGTAACCGTCCTCTTACAATGACATTACAAAGTCTCATCATCAAGCACCTTGTACAGGCCACATCTTGAAACAAATGTACCAATTTCCGATTGGCAAAAGGAAACAATCCAAAGTTACATGTTTTCTCGGTAGTAATAACTACAAAGGTTTTTCTAAAATGTGCCCTACAGGCACATATCAAGGATATTTAATGAACAAAATTTAAATACATCACAGACACAGTTGTAATTAACAATCCACTATTATTTGTCTTGCTTTAAATAATTTTGTATTACCCAATTCTTTTGCATCCTAAGGGCAATATTGGTATACGTATATTAAAATATTTTCGAAGATTATAAATAATTTAGATTAAATAGTAGAATCTTTTGCGCATTAAAGGCACATGTTCCAAAATGCAAATCTATAAAGATTCACCGTATGGATCCACTCACCCTTTTAACAAAACGTAATTTGTCTTTAACTGACAACCAAACACGCTTATTAAATTATTCTTTAAGAAAAATAATACCTTGGCAGCTTCTCTAAACTTTCGGAAGAATCTGCTAGACTGCAATTTGCTAAAAGTACTTGAGAGTGCATTAATTGGTGTTTTAGGGGACACCTCCAGTTTTGGGTGTAACGACTGACGACTGTCATTTAATATTACAACCATATCAGAATCCAGATATCCTGCATTGCTCATTGCCTCATATAGCTGACCAGCCACAATCGTTTCATTGCTTATAACTGCAACTATGCGTTCTCTCTTCCCCTTAAGATCTCGTGCAATCGCCATTCCTAACCACAACAATTCAAACTTTATAGCAAATTCGTAAAAATTTTCAATTGCACTGCCAACTTATGACTTTCTAAGGAAATGACTGTAGTAATAAGAATAACAAATAAATAAAACCACATTAGCAAAATTAATCAACAGTTCTGTCCACATAGCCATTTTGTACAGCTAAGATGCCGCATCAGGCAAAAGCTGACCAATCTAACCGGTTGTAATTTTTACATTGGTTTGGAGCAGGACATGCACGTGGAGAGAGTAGAGACATTACCACAAAAACACCAACTCTGGGGTTTGAACCCTTGGCTACAAGGTCAATAACATTAAACTCTACCAAATGACCTAGTTAACAAACAGTTGCAACTATTAATATAGTACAATATTAACAATAACAATATTGTTGGCCTGTGGGACCATTCCTTAAGACATACGCCCGCCCTTTACACGTCCACTAGCTATGCATACACATACCTTGGGAACTTTTTTGTAGTGTAAACATTATAAACAAATTTAAAAAAAATTTTAAAAAAAAGGAAAAAAAAAATAGTAAGAAGTGTCTTCTTCTAATGAATCCCATAAAAATGATTATTATGGTAGTATCATCCCTGATAAGAAATACTGGATTTATCACTGCTTATGACAGCACTCCAAGAGTGTGCATATATTTGGAAAAACTACTTTTAACCAGATTTCAAACATATTATAAGTTGTTGGTAAGTTGATAAATTGTATAGAAGTCAATATGCAAAAGGACGGGACAAAACCATACCAAGTCCAGCAGAAATACTGTTGCATCCATGGCCTGCACCGAAAGGATCAAACTCACTCTCCGAACGACATGTATATCCAGAAATTCCATTCTTTTGTCTAAGTGTATTCATAGCAGACCTCCTTCCAGTGAGAATCTTATGAGCGTATGTCTGTTCACATTTCATAAGACTCAACTACCATACAATATTTATCGCCAAAATATACAATACAAAATATTCACAGAAGGACCCTTATTAAAACAACTAATTAACAAAAGAAGTTGCACGGAAAAAGGATCGTGGTAATCTTTACAAGTTGGAATTTTAAACACAAACTGCAAAAAATATCAATGTATGATCATGTTATGAAATTTGGTCCCCAGACATTATATTCATTACGAAAGCTGCTATTCATTTAAGAACTGAGTACATTAGATACTTTTGATCAGGAACCTCTTAAATGCTTATGTGGCTGACTGATTTAATAAAGGTTTTCGAAAGTGCTAAGAATGCCGTAAATAAAACTTTAAACTCCACTGACCAAATTAGGAATGAACTAAAAATGTGCTGCTATTTACTAAAGTTTGCTCACGTTATATCACAAAGCGATAGGAAATCGTACAGGTCGTAAAATGGGCAGGTTAAGTAATGATGCTACAAGATAAGTATAAGGATGCACCCTTACTTGTTCTCCAATATCCCACAATATCTTGTCCATGGGTGCCGAAAAGACACGGTGTATAGCAATCGTCAACTCAACCACTGACATGCTGGCTTTCACGGACTTTTGGGTTTCATTCCTTATAAACAACAACTCTGAGCGAATATCATCCGCCAATTCTTTCAATTCCTACATAATGTCGGGTCAGCAAATGATAGCAAAAATTACAAATGAACAAATAAAGAAGTTATAATACCTTGTGAGACAGGTTTTTCAAGTGCATTGGGGTTTCAATTGTATCAAGAATCGGTGTTGGGAGCTTGTCATCACCACCTGCTTGAGGTAAAGCACATAAACTACCTCCCAGTCTCTGTCACACCAAAGATCAAAATAAATGACACTCGGCATTAATAAGTAAAAAAAAAAACTAGAAATCGAAAAATTGACTACCTTTTTTTTCCTTTTACAACCATGGTGCTTATACATTGTTTCGGCAAATACATAAAAAGAAAAAGGGTGCACTATATAGAACTCTGAGTGACAAATTTTAAAAAAACAAAATCCTACAATGCTCTTCTTTTGAACCCTAAACAAGCCGATTATCGTTAGAACTAACATCGACCTAAATCAACACTTTTCCAAATACAGCAACTTATTCGGTAATAAATAATGGTTGCTAGCCAACATGAGAGAGGTAAATAGCTTAAACATGACCTCCGATTTTATGTCGCATTACATTCGGTATCAATGATCATTGTTTCCCACAATTACAATTACAATTACAATTACAACTACAATTACAGTTACAATTAAGGGGGCCATATATATACACATATATATATATATATAATATATATATATTAAGAATTAAGACAGCTAAATCAGTAAAGAAAAAATTGAAAAAAAGGGTGTACTAACCTTGGAAGAAATTGATGATGATGATGATGATGATGATCTAGAATTGAAGCTGATTTTGAGGATTTCCCCATTATTATTATTATAATTAAAAACAATATTTGATGGTGATGAATTTGAAAATTTATTTAGATGTATATTATGATGAGAACCCAAATAACAATGTTGTGCACCACAAGAAGAAGAAGAAGCACTACTTGTCATTTCATTTATTTATTTATTTATTTAAAGCAGTGTTATAATTATTTCAAAATATATATAAATAATTAAAAAAAAAAAAAGGATAGAATTGAAGAGGAATGAATGAATGAATGAATTGATTTGGTGTGTTGTTATTGGAACGTGAAACAGTTGCTGTTATTAACAGAAAGAAATAGACAAGAAATAGAGACACAGAGAGAAAGGGTTGGTGGGTTTTGTTTGTTATGCTGATTTTCAATGAAAACAGACCCTCTCTCTATCGTATCTATCGTCTTTCTTATCATTGGTTCTAACACTACTAAAATACATGTGCCGACGATTTTATATTGAGAAAATAACATGAAAATTTGGCTAAGATTATACTAAAATAGCCAAGTTTTTTAGGATTATCACAAAATAGCCACCAAAATCGCAACTAAAAACCCAAAATCGCAAGCAAAAACGAAAAATCGCAACGAGAAACGC
>JAOEHQ010020231.1:0-14655 GCA_025447715.1 Asclepias incarnata
GATGGTGCATATTTATATATTTTTACATATATGCATATGACGTGATGAGGTTTCATGGTATGCATAGAGCCAAACATGTACACAAAGTGTATCGGGGTTGGCCATCTCTTATGCACCAAATAATCACACATACACCAATGCATATATCTACAAATATATATACACAAACCATCAAAATCCCCTTTTTAGATTAGATTTCAAATAAACTACCAATATGATAGTATTTTGTTTTCTAAAAAATGCCTTCCTGTCAAAATCGTACTTTCAAAGAAGTAGGTTATAACCTTTTATTATTTGTCTCTTGTCAAACCATTTCTTTCAAAACTTTCAGAAGAAAATAATAATATGAGTTTTTGAAGTGTACTAAATAAGACATGACACAACTTTTTCACTCATCCCCCCTATAGTAATCTGATTAAAAATATGTGCATGACTCACGACTTTTATATTTCCTCATGTACAACACCCTCAAACCTTCTTGTCCCCATATGACACTACTTCCATTAACATATCAAAATACGTTATCAACTTATCATGCCAACAATCTGCTTGAAGCATTAAAACCTTTCCAACAATATTATGGTCAAGTATATATATATATATATATATATATATATATCAGTAAGCTTTCTATACCTATTTTCAACTATTACTAACAACACAACTTTTGAAATATTTAAGGTGATGAAAGCTAGTAATAAACAAAGTAAAAATATTTGATGAAGTGAATCTATGAATCACTTTGTGTTCTTGTTCTTTCCAAGTTTTCAAATGTTTAAAACCAAAGATTAATCACTCAAAAGATTCCAAGTATATTGAACAAAAGAGAAGATGGGTTTTGATGGGAACCGAAAATACCAAAGTAAAGATGCTGTTCGAGGGCTGTGGTGGCTCGTGGTGACGCGATGATAGCCGGATGATGAGCTGGGTACGGCGGCGTGAGCTGGCTACTGGTGGCAGAGGTGGTGCCGGATGGTGTGGTGAGTTGGATGGTCGTTCCTTACTACTTAGATGATAATAGAGATGATTTTTATGATGTTTTTGGGTTTATCTTGGTTTTTCCGGTGAGATAGGGCGGCGGCAGAGGGTGGCCAGCCAGGATAGAGAAAGAGAGGAAGAAGAAGATTGTAGAGATATTTTATTTACTTGTGGTAAAAATGAATTTGAGGGGGACCATCTGTACGTATCCACATATATATATATATATATATATATATATAATGTAAATTTTATTTGTTTAGTTATTTTATTTATTTGGTGTCAATGAGTTGTGGGGAGGGAACTACAGTACATCTATACATAATTACATTTTATAAATATAAATATGTAAATTTTATTTGTTTATTCATCTATTTATTTTGTATCATTGAAATGTTTTAATCAGATTTATAAAAGTTTACAATATAATTACTTTCAGATAATTTATTATTTCTTATTATATTAATGTCTATTGCTACTTTTCATGTAAACGGGTTAACATGACTAGTGTATATATATATATCTAAGGGGTTAGTGATTTATATTGCACACAATGTGTTTCAAATATTATATAAATTCAATAAGTCCATATTTAAATAGATGTACATAATTGTACTACTATTAAGTCGCACATGAAATAGTAAATTTTTCTAAGT
The DNA here is from genome assembly GCA_025447715.1 of Asclepias incarnata. Classification (NCBI taxonomy): domain Eukaryota; kingdom Viridiplantae; phylum Streptophyta; class Magnoliopsida; order Gentianales; family Apocynaceae; genus Asclepias; species Asclepias incarnata. The sequence continues at coordinate 1,635 of JAOEHQ010020231.1, forward strand.
TTATTTAACCTGAAATTTGGCGGGTGTCACACAGTTCATCTTGGTTATCAATACTTCATCTTGGTTTTGACAGTTCATCTTGGTTATCAATACTTCATCTTGGTTTTGACAGTACATCTTGGTTATAAAAATAAAAAAAAATAAAAATTTTGGTCTTTTCGAGTTTGGTCGTTTCAGGTGATCGGTGATGGGGTGATCTACCTGACGGGTTCCGCCCTTAGCCGCACGGGCTCCGCCCGAAAGTTAAAAAATCATCAAAAGTATATCGGATGACCTTTATAATGAAAGATGACGACATTTTAAGAATACCCATATAACTTTTATAATTTATCGATGTACGATTGTTGAGATAAAAAATTTTAAATAAATTAAATGAAATTAGTGATTGATAAAAAGAAGAAAATAAAAATAAAAATATATGATTAAAAATTGCCCCTTAGTTTTCTATCTTAATTATGGTTTTCAAATCAATATTTACTTTATCTATAAATCTAACATTTCTCTTATCGAACTTTACATAAATAATTTGTTCGACAACATCTTGAAAGAAAAAATATAAATCTTTACCGCCAGACGTCTTATTTAACTACCACCAATCTTTCCTTCTGCCTAACTTCCCTCCCTCACAAATCACAATCATAAATCATCTTTTTTCCCCCCCTGCAAATTGACTCCTACTGAAGTAAACTTCTCTTTTATAACCCCACACAATTCTTGAATGTTCTTTCTAGATCACTCCTTCATAATCTTAGTTGATCAAATTATTCTTTTGAACCCACTTTTTGCATCATTCATTTATACCCACAAAATATATTGGTCATCTTTCAATCATGAGTTCTTCTTGAAGAGGTTTGTTCATCTAAAGTTTAAATCTTTATTACAAAAATCTTGTTTTCTTGTTTATTGATGGATATGTTCAACTTTCTTTAGATTTTTTTGTTGAAATTTATGTTGGGGTTTTTGATTTTACTAATGGGGTTTTGTGGGGTTTTGCCTGAATTGATTATAAACGGGTAAACGAAAGAGGGATCACTATTCGGGCTATCCGAGAAAGTCGAGCCTTTGGCTCTTATGTATGTGGCCTAACTAACTTGTTCTCAGGCCATCCCAAGATGTTTATCTAATGATGTTTGAAACCGGGTCTCTTTTAAGACCTTCAGGATGCCTTACAACTAGGCCACATTAGAGATGGTTTGCCTGAATTGTTTATATGAGTAAATTTATGAAGTTTTTAGTTCGTGTTGTTTATTTGTTAATATTGTTTTTAAGTAATTTAAAGGTGTTTGATTGATGGTAATTCGGCAAAAAATAAAAATAAGATAAAAATATTGGCCTTATTCTCCCTTTTAAGCATCATAGAATATAAATGGTTGATCCTATTAGATGCCCATAATTAACATTGATGGTGTGAAGTTACTATGTATTATTTTAGCAATTTTTGGACAAGCAGGACTATGAAACAATCATAGTGTAGTTGATATTATAGGGTAACTCTTGATCTTTAAAAGTGGTTACGTGATATGTAGCGTAGTTTTCTTGTTTTAATGGTAGTTTATGCTAGATTGTGTGAAACAAGTATGTTATGTTAGATTGCCTAAGGTTACCATCAGTTGGATGAACATGAAATCTATGGTATCGTATGGGGTGTTTGAATTTGCAATTTTGAGTTGATTATTTCATCACTGTTTTGTTATTGAATAAACAAATTCTGCTTTGGTTATAAGGGTAAGGTTCAGGAGAGAAATCTCATTAGGTAGAGAGTGTAGGACGGATTTCGGAAGTGATACGTGGATAATGAACCTTTTTTTATCCTGTTGATGCCAATATGAGTCTACATTTGTGAAGTTTTTAGTTTGAGTTCTTGATTTGTTAACATTTTTTTCTAACTAATTATTAGGTGTTTTTGATTGATGGGATTGGGTAAAATTCACCAATGGACGATAGTTATATATTTGGCCTTATTCTCCCTTTTAAGCATTAGTAGGATATTTAATTGGTTGATTCTTAGATGCCAATAATCAACAGTGATTGGTGCTAAGTTGCTTTGTATTAGTTTATAGGGTAGCTTGTATTAGTTTTATTATTTGAGTTATTATTTCATCACTTTTTAGTTATTGGATAAACAGATTCTGCTTTAGTTGTAATCAGTTTCATAAAGATGTAACAAAATGTATGCGTAATATAAAATCGCCAATTTATGCCCCATTTACTTCTTAGGGACTTTGCGCTTTATTCATTTTCGGGCAAAAATTTCACAGTTGGTTGTTTAATCTATTAAGAGGTGGCACAATGGGCGGATAAGGCGGTGGATAACGACTGGTTTGGGTTAAAAAGAGTCATTTATAGTACGGGGCCAAAACGGATCTCTTTGGATTGACCTGCTAGCATGTTTCGTCCATTTTGATAAGAAAATATGATTATTGCATTATTTTAATAAAATAAAACAAAAGTATAACAAGTCGTTGAATATAACACTTTAGGAGGTTGTATGCCCTTAGAATAGACTTTGGGTTAGTTTCAAGCTTTCGATGATTTTTATCTGATTTTTGATCCATTTGAGATTAAAGAAGGAACAACCCAAAGAAACCCGTTGATTGGTTAATGGGTCAAATCAGCGGTCTAATGAAATGTCTTTACTAATTAGAATTTGTCAACTTCTTCCACATAGTATTACAGCTTCAGACAGAAGCATATCCAAACTCTACCAAAAGTATGTTTTCGTGCTGCTGTTGTTTAGTTTTGGTTTATTCCACTTATTTGTGATCTTTTTTGCAGCATACAGGGGAAAGATATAAACTCCCACTTGTAAAATATGTCACAAGAAAATTCTTCCGTTGTTGAATCACCTAGACGTCGTTCTGGTCTACTTAGAGATCAAGTTCAATTGGTGAAAAAGAAAGATTCATCTCGTTATGAAATCGTCCCTATCCAAGATACTTTGTCATTTGAAAAGGGTTTCTTTGTAGTGATCCGTGCATGCCAGTTATTGGTTCAAAAGAATGAGGGCATTTTGTTAGTTGGTGTAGCAGGTCCATCTGGGGCTGGGAAGACTGTATTTACTGATAAAGTCCTCAACTTTATGCCCAGTATTGCTGTCATAACAATGGATAATTACAATGATGCGACTCGTATTGTTGATGGCAACTTTGACGGTAATTAGTAGTGATTTGTTTTGTCATGTTATTGCCTATTGGTCTTTGTTTTATAATATCTTAGAAAATATAGATTTTTAAAGATGCATTAAGCAGAACTATATTACAGGTTTTTATCAAATTATATGTGAGAATCTTGGGTGTCCTTATTTGCTTATACAATTATAGTGTGTCATCGGAAAAATCTTGTTAATAGTGATTGATGTTTCATTTTCATGTCATTAAACTCCAACTTACTTTGCGATTTCAACCCATTTACCTGAAAATTTGTTGATTTAGGTTATATTTAAACTTCAACTGGCTATACGGGCTCACTTAAAACATTAGCTAAAAGAAAATGGTTCAGATGACTTTATTAAAAAATTAAACAGTTTGTTATCTTATTTAGATTTTTAATCTTACTTTATACATTAATTTTATTTTAAATTCCAAAATGATAGACAATTAAATGTTGAATTTGTTTGAAAGTCACCCATTTTGACCAACACCCATCTTGACTCAATATGCGACCCACTCTTGTGTCACCACCGCTACAGCTATCTGACAGTTGTTATTTTGCAGATCCTAGGCTGACAGATTACGACACATTGCTTGAGAACATCCATGGCCTGAAGGAAGGGAGGCCCGTTGAAGTTCCCATATATGATTTTAAGTCAAGCTCACGAATTGGTTACAGGTTTTGAATCTTTATTCTTTTATAATGAAAATTATATTGTTTTTTTATATAAATTTTAGTTGGCTCAAGTAAGAGTATTATACTTGCACGATGTAACAGAACAGTCGAAGTTCCTTCTTCCCGCATAGTCATTATTGAAGGGATTTATGCACTTAGTGAAAAACTAAGACCATTATTAGATCTCCGTGTCTCTGTCACTGGTGGAGTACACTTTGACCTTGTCAAGCGTGTTTTAAGAGACATTCAACGTGTTGGACAAGAACCAGAAGAAATAATTCACCAAATCTCTGAAACGGTATTCAGTATTACAAATTCTGTTATATTATAAGCTTATACATTGAGTTTTGTCTCTAAGCTTCAAGCTATGTGTGCACACAGGTATATCCCATGTACAAAGCTTTCATCGAGCCTGATCTTCAGACTGCACATATTAAAATCATCAACAAGTTTAATCCCTTCTCTGGATTCCAGAATCCCAGTTATATTTTAAAGGTTAACCTCGTTGGTTCTTGTTTAAGCGGGAATTTACAAGGGTGGTTTGGAATTCTACTGACATGTTATTATTGAACTGTAGTCTAAGAAGGCAGTGACCCCAGAGCAAATGAAAGCAGTTCTTTCTCAAGAATATGAAGAAAGAAAAGAAGAAACTTATGATATATATCTTCTTCCACCTGGTGAAGATCCCGAAGCTTGTCAATCGTATCTGAGAATGAGGAACAGGGATGGAAAGTACAACCTGATGTTTGAGGTATAGATCTTTCCCAAAATTTTGTTTTTTGTTTAATAATTTTTATCAACTATAATAGTAATCTCCAAGGCAATGCATAGCTTGTCTGTAGTCAAGGGTAGAGATATGTGCACTGCTTAGGGGTACTTCCTTCTGCGTTTGAAAAACGAGTAAGTGATATTGCTGTAATAAAACTGGTAGTTGAAGGTAAAACTTGGCTAAGTGAAAATTTTCATGTGAAACTTTCTGTATTTCTTTTTGAAAGTTTTTGATCCAACCTTATTTGCCCTTTGTCATATTTACTATCAACAACATTTCTTTATATTATTATCAAGTGGTGATTAACGCAGGTCGCTAATAGTTAAATGCTTCTCTCAAAAAAAAAAGAAGCCAAATGTTGCAATTCTGATCAGACAGTAGAAAAGCACATGAATCCCATTTATTTAGGTAATGTAGAAGGCACGAAGATACATAATATATGCTTGTTACTTGTATTTCTAGGAGTGGGTGACTGATAGTCCATTCATCATATCACCTAGAATCACCTTTGAAGTGAGTGTTCGTCTTCTCGGTGGACTAATGGCATTAGGATACACAATTGCTGCCATACTCAAAAGAAGCAGCCATGTATTCGTTGATGAAAAGGTCTGTGTGAAAACCGATTGGTTAGAGCAACTCAATCGCACCTACGTCCAGGTAGTTTATTTGACTACTATCTTGTGATTCAGAAAATGGGTGAATTACATGACTAACCAACTTTAACTAGATTTTCTATTCCGGCAACAAACTTTGTTTCCCTAATGAATACTCAAACTTTATAGATGAATTATTTCAGAAGTAAACACCACCTAAAAGGGTCCACATTTTTTTCATAAGTTTTACGTGCTTTTATTAAAATTATAAATTTATAATTATAAAATATTATGGGTTTTGTTTGAATATTTTATTAGTTTGAGAGGTTTCATCTTATACTTTGGAAGTTTCATTTTAAAAGTTCCTCTCAAAAAATGTGGGGATTGAGAAGGAAACATGAATAACTACCCATTCGCTTTTCTGTTCTTTTCTTTTGCTTTCTTTCCAACTCGAGGGGACAAAAACAAAATTTTTTTTCCTTCCTATTTTTTTCTTTTATATTCATTTTTCTTTTCTCCACATTTTAAACTCGAGACTGCAATGTAAAGTTATTTTCTCAGACAACAAAAGTTGCTTATCAGAAATAATATCTTAACCAAAGTTGATTACCTTTTTCTATGTATTAGCCATAAGAAAAGTCTTTTTGTATTGTCAACTTCACTCGTTTTACTTTTCTATTAATCCAAATTGGCTAAGGTGCAAGGAAGAGATCGTTTGTATGTGAAATATATTGGAGAGCAGCTTGGATTAGATGGAACATATGTTCCTCGAACTTACATAGAACAAATACAACTAGAAAAAGCCGTAAATGATGTGATGGTATGTGTTATCTTATAGCAAGGTTGTAAGAGTGTTTGGGATTTGGATTCATGGTCTTGACTAACTCACATAATCCTATAGACATTGCCAGATGATCTGAAAACGAAGCTTAGCATAGATGATGATTTGGTTTCAAGCCCTAAAGAAGCTTTATCTCGTGCATCTGCTGATAGGAGATCCAAATACCTTAATAGGTACATTTCATCCCCAATTGCATAGCTATATATCTATAGCATACAGGCCTATTGAGATCTTTGGTAGTTTTATTTCTAACCAATTACTTGCGAGTGTATCGATCCAGTAATGTTTTATTTCTAACTTGTCAAACGGGTAAAATTAAGATATATAGCTGTAATAGAACTTGTCAAAAGCTTCCTAAACAATCTAGAAAACCCTCCTACAGTTTATCATCAAAAACATTAGGCAATAGTTAAAGTAATGTAATTTCTGCTGTTATTCTTGACACATACTATCTTAACTTTTGCACAAAAAGTGATTTGGGTACCCGTCCCTCCCTGCTTTGGTAAGTGCCATACAACTTTCGCATTAGAAGCTCTATAAATGGATATAGTATTGCACACTCACAATAACCTCTGCTAGTGGGCGGGACATATTTCCAGTTTTACTCGCATTCGGGTCGGTATTAGATTTTTTTTTTAATGGCTGGATAATTGATTTGATTTGGGTTGGTATTAGTGGGTTTCAAAGAACCAGGATCACTTCTGCTTATATACTTGTATGCCTATATGGTATAGGTAAGGTTTTAAATTTAGATTATGCATCAAACAGGGGTGGTGGACACTCACTTTCAACCCGTGAAAAGAATTTATCGAAGCTGACAAAACTTTCCATTAATAGTAGGCGATTTGATGGGAGGACCCCTGATTCACCAGCAGCAGTGGCAAATCAAGTAAACTCCTAATCTCTTATGTTTTTAAGTCTTTGTTATTTCTTTATTTAACACTTACTTTGCTTGTTTTAGGGAGTCATCACTAACCTATCGGAGCAAATTTCAACTCTAAATGAAAGGATGGATGACTTTACATCTCGTATTGAAGAGCTAACTTCAAAATTTTCTCAAAGAAGAGTGCCGAGCCATCAAAATATTGCTAACCAGGCTGAATCGTGCAATGGCTCTGCAACTTCACTGTTCGTGGCTGGCCTAGGAAACGGTTCATTGACCGGTCAACTGCTACCTAATTCTGTATCTTCTAACCAGTTGGCACGAGAGACCCCCCTGATGGAAGAGGTGCACCATTCATCTTTTTCAATTCATATTGCTTCTTTTTGTAGTCTGCGGTGGCAAGAGGCAATATTAACCTGTTTTCTTACGAATCATGCAACTTGGACTGGTTTATCTTTGAATGGGTTAATCAATACTTTTTTGCTGAAACGAGAACAGCTCAAATGGGCAAACAAGGCATACAACCATCTAAACCATTTTCTTTAAAGATTTAGGTTTTTATTGTAATAATTTTGTTTCTGTAATCACAACTAATGTCTTCCATAAAATAACTTAAACTGATGATAAGAAAAGCATTTATGGGTCAACCGAAACCGACCAGGTCCGACCTGTTTCAATCTCTTAAAAAAACCCTTTCAACACCGGCCCCTTTTTAAACTTTACCTAGCCGATTTGAGTTTGACCCATCCATGTTGCCACCTGTAGTTGTAATACACAAACAACTCCAGACTTGTAGGCTTTTTTTAAGATTTGGAGGCTTTTTTAAAATTTGTGGTTTGTGACCGTTCTTTTCATGAGCAGGTGCTACTCATAGCAAGGGGTCAACGTCAAGTGATGCATCAGTTAGACAACTTAAGTAGCCTGTTACGTGATTACGTGTCAGAAAAAGGTCAGCAAGGAGGATCAGAGCGGGCTGATAAGAGCAACAGATTGACAGCAATTGAATCCTTTGGACTACCCTTAATTGCAACATTGGCAATTGGTGGGTTGGGTTTCTTATTATGCAGGACCTTGTATTCTCAAAAGTAACCCCTCTTTGATATTTCTTTCTAAAAACAACCAAATAAACATCCAACACGTTGGGATCAAATCTCGTGTACCATAAAACGTGTAGAGAATCAAGTGGATCTTGCCCTGAAAGTGTATAAGAACATATATATAGTAACAAAGAAAGGTTTATTTCATAAACCTCAGCTCTTTTTGTTCATTTAAACTATAGCCCATATGTGTTTGTTGGTACTTGGATTTAGTATTTCAGTTAAAAGGTGCATCAATGGGATTTGTTATTAACAAACTACATACAACAGTTCAATAAAGTAAGTAACACCCAATGCCGTCTTCCACGGGTTTTGGGTCCCAATACAACGACGGTGTATGAGGGAGGTTGAGATGTAGACAGTCTTACCCCTACCACGACGGTGTAGAGAGACTGCTTCCAGATTCTATCTAGGATAGAAAAGGACCTCCGGCCTTGCAAGGCATGAGGATAGAACCTTTGACCTCTGTCTTCAGAGGCAAGGGTGTTAACCACTTGATCTAACAGTTCAATAATAACTAGATTACAAATTCAACTTGCTTGTTGCGGCTTCAGGTTATTGCTTTTCTAACAGTCAATGTTCAAATGCTTAAAATGGAAAAAAGTATTAAGACAACAAACAAACCATCTCAACTTTAACCAAAAATACTACCATACTACTCGAACCATACTCATTTTGCCATTTTTAGGCTAAAACAACTAATCCATGCGATGAGGGTGATACGTTAGATTCAATTTTGGACTGTGAAAGAAAGAGCATAGCTAGAAAAGTAGAAAGGTCTTGTGACCGCAAACAAAGATACACGCTATGCACGAAATAAGATTCATGTGTTCAGATTTGGCAGTCAATGGAACAAAAGCTCATAACATGATAAAGCTGCTTAAAAATGTAAACAACCGATAGTCCGATACCAATAGATTGAAGTATATATGTTGGTTTAAACCAAGGAAAGATACAAGCAATTGTGTTCAGAACATAGAAGCAGCAAGTGATGTTATTTCTGTAGCAACTTGATCATATTCGCTTTTCAGTTTTTGTTGAATTTCCTCTGTGAGTTCTCCCTTTGTTGGCTTGGGAAGAACAAGAACACAGCATGTCGGCCTCTTGGTTGCACCTGCATTTGCAAGATCCTGCAACCACCCATTTTGTCATCTCATGGGTTAATATTGAGCATTGGGGGTGCCATTGGAAACTATACTATTTCAATATAATTTAGTCGGTTTTATACATGAATCGACATGTTCATGCACCATCAAGTATTCGATAACAACCTCTACTTCATGCAAAATCAGCACATCAAATCAAGAAATGTATAGCAATAGCATGGTATTATAGAACAACACGAGGGTTATTAGGAGATAGCAAACTTACTTCCTTTGATGTGACATAAACATATGGTATCTCTGACTCTTCGCATAATATCGGAACGTGAGTTATCACATCAATTGGAGTTATATTTCCAGCAATTACACACACTCTGTGCTCACCAGAACAAAAGAGTAGATCAGCAAAAAAAAAAAATCATCTTTCACCCGCAAAACAATATGCGTAGCAGATTATTTCAATAAATACCCATCACGTCAGATGGTTTCCTTAAAATGGAACTGATGGGGTGTTTATTTCATAGATCCATGTGTCCCAAACTACTGGATTAGAGGTGACAATTTCGACCCATTTACTTGTTAATTAACAGATTTAAGTTGTGTTTTTACCAAAAATGAGTCAAATCTACCTGAATACCACCCGTGTTTTCGATTAACGAAAACCTAATTCCTATTTCCCTCTTAAAGAATAAAGACCAAGCATTAGAAAAATAACCTACATCCAATCAACTTGTTTACAAATAAATACATTAAAGGCAAGGTTTTTATTCATCTCACTTATTTTGTATACCGAGTAATTAGAAAACGACTTTATCAACATTTTTATGCATTAATAAAACATTTGTAAACGAGAACTTATCATGTTTTGAAGAGGTTTTAACGTTAACAAAATGGCCTAAACATGACATAAAACCAATTTTTTAACAGCTTAAATGTAAAGAGAAAAAAACACAATGGCCGAATCATAAAATATGAAAAGTACATCGGGTGCTTTATGAATGACAATACAACCCGCAACAATCAACAAATGATGCACAATACTACATCCCCAATAAGTATATATCAGCATAAATCATCAAAACGTACTTCGCAAACCATAAATTTAGAGGGTGCTTGAAGAGCACCCATTCTTAAGGCTTAAAAGCTGTGTTCAAAATATGCATTTTTATTAGGATTGCTTATATTTCTGCTTATTGCTTGGTCTTATAAGCCGATAATAAGCACTTCTAAATAACCTGCTTACTTTTCTAGCAGAAAAAAACGCTTATAAATAAGCAAGCCCAAACACCCCCTTACTTTTTACGAAACGGTTAAAGTAACTAAGAAACCGAATACCATGACTACAGGGGGAACCTCAATGTTACTCCTGGACTAGAAGCGTGTTGGTTCAAAATAAGCATTGTAACATACCCAACACCTTCAAACTACTAAGTGTTGTCGGCTTTCATTAAAAAATACACACTCCCAAACACCCTCTCTTATCGCAAAGTTGGGTATTATCGCATATTTTCGATGATTTTTGGGTATTTAGTGTCTAATAACAATAATAATAATAATAACTTACCCTTTATTACCACGCCGGATGCTTTTCACAACCTCTTTAACTCCTCTCTTTAGACATTTATGTTCCGCAGCTACATATCAACATCATTTACACACACCACTAAAATTAACAGTAATATATACATATATATATATATATATATAATGTATCAAATAAGAGTAATGTTATGAATGACAGACAGACAGACAGAGATTAAACCTTTGCGAACAAGTTTTAAGGTACGTTTAGATAGTTTTTTGCCAGCAAGTGGTTTAGCAATTGGTGCTAATGCTAACAGTTTCTTCTTTTCCTTTTCTTTCATTGCTGATTTCTCTGCTTCACTATCACTTCCCCCCATTTTTTCTTTTTTATTTCTTGTGAGATGAAAGTCGGGAAGAAATGTGATAAAAAGGTTAAGTAGGGTTTATTTATTGGTGTGTTTTCTGATTTTATTTTAGTGATTGACTGCTTGGTATTAGTCACGGGCAAATTTCGGTTTTTACCCGATCCGACCCGAACCCAAAACCCGAAACGGGTTTGGTCAACGGCCTAAAAACCGGTTTTGACCAAACCCGAACCGGGTTGAAACCGGTTTTTAGGCATGGTTTGACTTGACCGGTTTTTTTCCGGGTTTGACCGTCCAAAACCGAACCAGAACCGGACCCAACCCGGCCTCAAACCGGTTCTCGAATCCGAAAACCCAAACCGGTTTCAAACCGGTCGGGTTTTCCAAAACCCGAACCGATTTTGGTCAAACCCGGGTTTGACCGGGTTCGGTTTCGGTTTTTTTGTACACGACTACTTGGTATAACTAAAACTAATACAGTTATATACATAGTCCTGCTCTTAATTTGGGCCTGGCCCAAACATTATTTATTAATATATAAGCAATGTTTTCATACTTGGACGCTTGGCCCAGACATCGAACCGGTGCGGTGGTTGATTCAAGGTCGAACAGGTCGGACAAACCGACCTGTATGAAATATGAATTAATTGCCGTTAACATGTAATCAGATATATTCATAAAATTTAACAAGTTAATAATAGCAATACCTTAGTTGGCGTGGTTGCAAAACTTAACGTCAATTCTGTTGGTCATTTGTTCAAATCTTCCTTATAAAACTTCTGTTGGTTTTATTCATTTATAATGATGGACAGAAAGCTATCGGTATATTTATTAGGGGTATTAATAGTCCGGTTTTGGCTAATCTCAAACCAAACCAGCATCCCTGTTTCTAAAATATCAAACTAGGCCGGCCAGTTATGACACTAAAAACCAGACAAGCAAAACTGGAAAAACTTTATGGACATAAAGCTAACGGTTATATTTATCAGGGGTGTTCACAGTCCGATTTTGGCTAAATCTCAAACCAAAACAGCATCCCCGATTTCCAAAACTATCAAACCAGACCGTCCAGTACATCACTAGAAACAAGACCAGCCAAACTGGAAAAACACGGTTTGGTCCAGCTGGTCCAACCGTTAATCGAAATTGTTTTAGCTATTTTAGTTGCCGTAAATATAAAATGAAAACTATATTAAAAAAAAAAAAACATTAAACCATAATATCTCATTGAATCGTAGCCAAAAAATAAGTCTACCAATACAATGGATAAAAATCAAATTGGAAGTTACTATGAGAAAATAAGATTGCAATATCTCATATTTTTCTTCTCTTTCTCTTATAAAAATTAAGTTTTTAAAAATATTCTATGTGTAAATAAAATATTCTTCTAAACATACATCTTTTTTGAAGTAGTCTTATTATAATCATATGATTACATATATAGGATTAAATTTTTCTATACCTTTGCATTAATATAGGATTGAATAATGTTGTTATAAAACCAGGATACGAGTTGGAAGAGGCCAAGAAGATGTCTGTCGGAGTGTCGGGTGAGATTGGAAGCAAGTGTTGATAAGTAAGTTGTGTTTGACTGTTCGAGGGCAGTGGAGGCTGGAGGGTAACCAGAATCCATTGTAGTTGTATAAGTCTTTTACCAACCAGCCAGTGGCGGATCCAATGCACAATCAGGGTGGTCACCGCCCCACCCTCAACCTAGTTTTGTTAGTAATTTTTTTTTATAAAAAAAGTCCGTTAGGCATTTAAACCCTAGAGTTATATAAAACAAGAAAACAGCAGTGTGTTTGAAAAAACGAAATCAGAGAAAAAAAGAAACATAGAAACATGTCAGTTAAAGTTTTTGGTGGTGGTGGTGATGAGCGCCTGAAATGGTAGTGGTGGGTAGGATATAATTTGCAGGTTTTTATTTAGAAGAAGATGACAAAGTTTCTAATGTTTGTCAATTTAAGTACTTGTTGTATGTTAAAGTTTCAGTTTGATCCCTAAACTTTTAAAGTTGTTAC
>JAOEHQ010020242.1:0-14653 GCA_025447715.1 Asclepias incarnata
AGCACAAGTATATATACTGATGCACGAAGATTTTCATGATGCACAATGATTTTCAGTTAAGAGAAAAAGATTGTTTTCTTTGTTTTACTTTAATACTTGTTTTATTTTAACAAGAACCTATATATATATATATATATATATATATATATAGGCTAATGTGATGCAATATATAGTCTATTTTGTTGCTAAGTTGTTGTAATGTTGTTATATATGTTATTCTGCTTGTATGTTTCTATGGGCTTAGTTGTTGTTACATGGGTGTGCATCCCATGACCAGTTGTATCATCATGTGACTTTTTATGTTTGTGACTTTTTATGTTTCATAAAAATGGTTATCATATAGCATTAAATATTGTATGCAAGTAATATTAGCATTTGAAAATTAAATAAAACACTAAATTGGAAGAAAAAAAATTAACAGTTTTCATTTCTCTATTTTCTCCCTATCAAACGTAAGAATTGATTTCTCCGTCAATTTCATTTATCTTTATTTCAATTTTTTGCTTCATTTCATTTCTCTGAATTTCTCCCTACCAAACGCGCCCTTATAATCAAAAGATAATTTCGTTAGTTAAAAAAATACTTCATTAGATATTTAATAACTTTTGTCAAATTTTTTCCTCAATCTTCAACTATAAGGTAATTTCATTCTTTGTATAAATTTTGCATTTATCTAATTTTATTATTTAGTTATTTGGTTTATTAGAATAACAATAATATAGAATTGTTGGCAACAACCCTTCCTGTAAACAGTGTGTAAGGTTAACTTTATTGTTTTAACTTATTGACAATTAGACTATTGGGAGTGGGGCGTTAAGTGCCCGTCAGTCTCTTTTGAAACGCCCCGGAACGCCCGGCACACTGCCCCACTAGGCGTTCCTTTGCAATTTGACTTTTTCTTTGGCTGGAATGAGACGGGGGACAAAAGCTTTGGGATATGTGTACTCCTATGCATTCAAACAAAAGAATCCCACAAAAGTACCTTTTTTCTTTTAAATATTATGATATAATAAAGTTTTTTTTAATTAATAGTATAAAATATAATAAATAGTGGGTCCTTTAAGGGGCTTCTTTTGGACGCCCCACTCCAGCCAAAATCAAGAGACGCCCCCTCTGCTGACTAAGCGCCACATGTCAAGAGACGCCTTTACGAGGGCTTCCATTAGGAGCCCTCACTCCTTATAGTCTTACACTCCCATTTTCACCAAAAGAAACACACACATAAAAAAAACCCCTGATCCGATCGAACCCACATCAAAAAATGCAATATAAAAACCTGGGTCGATCTGGGCTAAAGGTATCCCAGTTATCCTATGGCGCCTGGGTAAGTTTCGGCAACCAAATCGATGTCAAAGAGGCCAAAACCCTTCTTCAATGCTGCCGTGACAACGGCGTAAACTTCTTCGATAACGCAGAAGTTTACGCCAACGGCAGAGCTGAAGAGATCATGGGTCAAGCCATCCGAGAACTCGGGTGGAAAAGATCGGACATTGTTGTGTCTACAAAGATCTTTTGGGGCGGGCCTGGCCCGAATGATAAAGGGTTGTCAAGAAAACACATAATCGAAGGTACCAAAGCTAGTTTGAAAAGATTGGATATGGAATATGTTGATTTGATTTATTGTCATAGGCCTGATTTGTGTACACCAATTGAGGAAACTGTAAGGGCTATGAATTATGTGATTGATCATGGTTGGGCTTTTTATTGGGGGACTAGTGAGTGGTCTGCTCAGCAGATTACTGAGGCCTGTGAGATTGCGAAACGCTTGGATCTTGTTGGTCCTATCGTTGAACAGCCTGAGTATAATATGTTTGCCAGGCATAAGGTATGGTTTGTACATTCGTTCTTTTATTTGGTACTTGTTGTGTTAGCGATATGTGTAATGTTGATTTAGGGTGTGTTTGGCCTAGCTTTTTTAGAATTGTTTAAGCTTATTAGCTTTTTAACCTATACTTTATCATAACACAGTACAAGAAATAGTGTTTGGATTAGTTTATTAACTTATTAGCTTATTAGTGTTATAGGTTGAAAAAAGGTTTTATTTTTCGAGATTGTGTTTTATCAAAGTGGGTTTTCCAAATTGTGTTTTTTAGAATTGTTTAAGCTTATTAGCTTTTTAACCTATACTTTATCATAACACAATACAAGAAATAGTGTTTGGATTAGCTTATTAGTGTTATAGGTTGAAAAAAGGTTTTATTTTTCGAGATTGTGTTTTATTAAAGTGGGTTTTCCAAATTGTGAGGTTGACAAAATCTTTTCAAAAATGGGTAAGTCCAATTCGTTAAACCTGTTTATTAACTTTTACTTGAGTTATTTATAATCGGGTTTTACATACCATCTATAAACGTAAAGCGTTTGTTCAAAATAAATAAATAAATAAACGTAAAGCATGATGAGCACGACATGGTTTTATAACTTGGTTTTTCAAAACCGGGTTTAACACAATCGGGTTTTTCAAACCCGGGTTGAACACAATCTGGTTTTGCCAGACCCGTGAAGACACAAGTTTGGCAAACCCGGGTTTAAAATGGGTCAAAGTGAAGACCTGTGTTTGTCAAACCCATCTACACCAGTTTTGAAACTTTTTTTTGGTTAAACCCATTATTGCTTCTTGAAAAATGCTTTTAAGCTTTTAAAAAGCTATTAAGCATAAGCTTCTTAGGTAAGAAAAAACATGAAAAATGTTTATGAATGTACTATATATTTAAGCGAGGTTAAAGTTGCCAAAGTATAACGTGTACTTTTAAGGAATGTTCATATTGGGTGGTGTACTTTTCTTTTTAATTGTTGATTTGGGTCACTTGACTCCTTATGAAAAAATTAAAATGGTAGCTGAACTTGTGAAAATATGAATGTTCAAATGGGTAATTGAATTAAACCGTTTAGGTTGTTTTTGACCATGTATTGTAAGAGTACAATGGCCCAAAGAACAAAAAAGGTGCATCACACAAATGAAAGTTTATGGAAAAGTACATTATAGTTTAATGACTTTAACCTTTTATGATTTTTAGGAAACTCAATAAGTTATAGGCACTTGAACTATGCACTCCCAAGTATGTTTATGAATATTATTATGGTTTATGTTGGATGAGTGGGATGGATCGGTTATTAAAGTTATTTTTGTTTACTATTCTTTTTTCTTTTCTGGATGTTGTGGTGTCTTGTAGGTTGAGAATGAGTATCTTCCTTTGTACAACAACTATGGGATCGGGTTGACAACTTGGAGTCCACTTGCATCTGGGGTTTTGACTGGGAAATACAATGCAGGAGTTCCAGCTGATAGTCGGTTTGCATTGGAGAATTACAAGGTAAATCTCGCATATATGGTTGAAACTCCTTTATTCATATTGGATCAAGTAGTATTTGGAAGACTACTGTTAGAGGCTGAAAAATGGGTTAGTTGCAAATTGGGCCAAAACATATCGGGTTGTGTTCAACCGTCAACACTTTTTTGTCTATATTGTTATGGATTTTCTAATACTAACACATTAAATATGTTTACAAAAGTCATACATCTTAAAAAAGTTTCTAATTTGTTTAACCAAATTGATTTAGGGGTTGAAAAACTTTTGAAGGACACTTGGGTTGACTTTGAATCGGTTTCGTTTTTAGCTACGTATTTGAATTTGACTTGTTGGGCTTGTAACGTAATCCCACATGACCCATATCCATGAATTTGGGTTAAAATTACCTAAAATGCTGGTAACCTTCGGGTCTACTTGCGTCATTCCCCCACCAAAAATTCATTGCGGGACCACTATGATAAACCAATTTGGAATGTAGGTCATGCGTTCAAATCTTGGGATATTGCACTTCGTCCTTGGGTTTGGCCTAACTCCATAAGATGGTATCCAATGATAGGTGAACATTGTCTGGTCCTTGTGGATGAGTCAGTTGGTGTCCAAGGGGCAAACAGGGTCAAGGGTTTTCAGCCAATTTAAACCTTTTTGGAAAATATCCACTTACAATCACTCTCATTGGTTTTAGCATATTTGTTTTTGTCCCATTGTCATTCCTTTTGGGGATCTGTATGAACACTATTGATTTGTGAGAATTTCAGAGTTTAGAAAGAAATATTTAGAATCAGCCTTCTCACTGGACTATATTGCTTTGTCTTGTATAATTAAAAAAAAAAAAAGATCTTGCGTTACATTCAATGGTTATAAACTTAGCAAGATAACTAACATTCACACTGCCTGCTAGTGTTATTTGTGTATGTTGCTAAGCAAGATGTAACTGACACCCAATGCATTGTCACTGACGGACTAATGACTCTCCATCCTTAAAATTTATGATAATATCCGTTTTGGGGTGTTCGATGATAACTGATAAACTGCGTTCTTAGGAAGGTCCCAGTTCAAAAAAGTTAATGACTTCAATTCAAGTCCACAAAATTCCTTAACTTTGCTATTGGTTGGTATTTAGACTATAGAAATGGTTAAAGATTCGCTGAACTATTTGCCCACTCAAACATTGAAATTCTCATTAACAAAGGGAGTATAATTTACAGTATAATAGGTCCAGAATATGTTGCTCTATTTAGTTTCTATGTATATTACATATGATGTTAACTCTAAAGTGTTGAACATCAATATTTCTTCAGAACTTGGCAAGCCGATCGTTAGTGGATGATGTACTGAAGAAAGTTAGAAACCTGAAACCACTTGCAGATGAACTAAATGTACCCATGTCTCAGCTTGCAATTGCATGGTGTGCTGCAAACCCTAATGTCTCGTCAGTTATTACCGGTGCTACCAAGGAGTATCAGGTCAGATCACATCACATCACCCTATCACAGTCTGAATTTCCTGTAAATTCTTGTTCTAGTTTTTCCATTTCCTAATATTCCTACTCACTAAAATCTTTGGGTTACCGTCACAATTTTCAGATTGTAGAGAACATGAAAGCTATTGATGTCATTCCTAAGCTTACACCTGATGTGATGGAGAAGATTGAAGCTATCGTTCAGAGCAAACCAAAGAAGCCAGAATCATTTAGGTGAAGAAATCATTTGAAAATTATGCCATTTATGGCTAAAACATCAGATGTGAACTTCTGTTTTTAAATTTATTTTCAGATTCCGAAGAGTTTGTTGTAAACATATTGTATTTTAAAACTTTATCAGTCTGGTGTGAACCCCGTGTTGTCTACAGTGTGATTATTCTATAAGGTCTTGATAGCGGGTCTAAAGGGTTAATGATTGAATGTATGATGGCTGCATTTCCTAAAGTTATCAAGTTGCTTGTAACTTGATAACTAAATAAATTTACAGCATCTGCCGCGGGTTACATAGCTAGTTCTCATCACAAGGTATTCATTACTGTTGATGCTTATATTTGTATGTGTTTCTTAGAATGTATGGTTAATCTGATGGCCTTGATTTGTGGTATTATACAAGAACTGATACATAAAGAAATAATTTTGTTTTTCCCTTTTTGTACCTGTGGTAACTCAACCGATCATTTATAAATCATACGGTGATGGAAACTGGAAAGAAGTTGTTTGTGGGTCAACCCAGCCCGGACGTAGCCCTGGTTCAACCCTGATATATCCCAACCTGTTACACGCCCGACCCTTGCCATTTGCAGGCAATTTACTAACTATAAGCCAATATGGTCTTTCCTATGATAGCACAATATTGCATGTCTGACTAGGGCTCCTCCCCTGTCAAGGTCTCCAACATTGCTACCAAACGATAATACATCAACCTGGGTTGGCACAATCCACAATTATAAAACAAAATGATAACTGAAAAAAAATAAAAATTAATCAAAGGGTAGTGGCTTAGTGATAAAATTTTGACTTTTAAGGGTGAAAATACCTAGAAGTCTCGAGTTTGAATCTTAGGAGAAGAAAATATACATTTTTGTGCCAAGGAGGTTCATCCACAACCCAGGCATATAGGGTCGAATTGTTGTTTTCGAAAAGTGATATCACGATACAAAGAGATATCCGATCATTGGTTTCTTAGCCGTGTTACACTGTTATCCTTTTGAATTCCTCAACATAATATGCCGTCTATGATCTAATCATTATGTTTTCCGATAAATGTGACTAATTTGATGATAATACAAATACGTCTAAAACTTTGAGGTTAACAGATAATAAATGAAAGGTTAAGAGTAAAAGAGAACAAGTGGAATTCATGGTCAGCACAAGATCTTTTGGCGTGTTTTTAGGCCAACCAAATTAGTCAAATATATCATTACTTTTTCTTAAAAAGGGATCAACATACTAACTTTTTGTCGTTAAACGAGTTAATTTTTACCCGTAATTTGATTTAGATGGTGTACATGTACCTTTTTTTTTCTTTTTTCTTTAAGGTTAATAGTTTAGAGATCTGAAATATTATTTATTTTTCATTTTGACCCTTCTAGACCATTAAATTTTTTTATTTCCTTTTAGGTCATTAAAATTTTGATATTTGTCCTTCTAGGTCATTTGAATGGCCTAATAGAAACACATTTTAAAATTTTAATGTCCGAAAACGGATTTTGAAAAATACGATGGCCTATAAGAAGCAAAAGAAAAAGTTCGATGACATAGAAGGGATTAAAAATATAATCAATGGTCTAAAAAAGGCAAACCAAAAAATACATCAAATTTCTAGATAAATAACCCTTAGGAACTATTTTTACATGTCGAATTACCTTTTAGACTTCTTTAAGGTTAGCTTATAAATTACTAGCATGGTACCCGCGCGTTGCGTCGGATACAATTTACACCCGTACGTTGCTAGAATCAAGAGATTGACTACAAATGTGGAAGTAATTTGTTGTGGAAGATTATGGTTGTCAATTTACCGTAAATAGTTTGGTAAAATATGGAAGTAAGTTGGTAGGAAAAAATGTGGAATATGGATCGGTGGGAAAGAGGGCAATTTTGACATTTTGCATATCCAATGGGGACAATTTTTGATAGGGAGTATAGATAATCTAACTGTAAACCATCACCAAATGGTCTAGTGACAAGGAGATTTGTTTCCTCACAAGAGGTCTCAAGTTCGAGCCCTACCCTGTACATATTTTGGGGTGGCTACAGGTATTTAATTTCCACTTATGGTGGGTCTGGGTGAGTTTTCCCCTCCAGATCTCCGGGTGATAGGGGTTTCTCATCGAAGGGGGGATTTAAATTGGGAATCAATTCTGCGAGGGTGTTCTCTAGCGCGGATCCAGTTAAGACAACGTATGCTAAACCTCCAGTTGTGCATATCACTTGTGGCTTAATCGACAACTTTCCCAAAACGTATAGTTCATTCCATTCCGCCTTCCAGTTGTGCATATCAAAAACTAGATTGATCTTTCTCTTGTAACCAGCCTCTTAGTGGTCTTGCTATGATTTCGAGCCATAAATCTAGCCAAAATTGTTGAAAATTGGGTATTAGCAAGAACACTACATAACTATTCATTAGACACACACAATAGTGGAACTAAAGAAGCTAGTATTGCAAATGTAGTGATTAGTGATGGTGGAACATTTGCCATTACCTGTTTCTAGAAAGAACATAAACAGAAGAAATGTGCTTCTTAGTAAGGGCATATGATCACTAACTCATATTAAGATCAACAGAAGTAATGACTACAACATATGACTACTTGACATAGTCTACAGGGCACCTTTACGGCTTTACCGGATTGTTTAGTATAAAGTTAAGCATAGAAAAAGCTGTTGCACGATGCTTACATAAGGCATTCGGATCATAATGTACCTTCATGTTTCCAGCTTCAGCATACTCAAACTTGCTGATATAAGCGACTTTTGAACTCTTGGATATCATAGAAAAGTGAAGCACGGCATGGAACTCCAATAACAAGACTTTTGAAAAAACCTTTAAATCTGTGTCATTCTGCATCTTTTTAAAAATAAAGCAACTCATTGATTTATGAAGTCGTCTTTGCGTCTGCTGATTTTGATAACTCCTTACCAGTTTTCCTTCCATATCTGCCCCGTGTCTTGGTGAATAAACCCTTGTACTTTTCAAGAAAATGCTCCTTCTCTTCAAGTAAACCTAGCTTCTCATATGATTCAGCTACCTTTTGGACAACAGACTGATCTGGTGGTTTCCGCCCATGTGCTTCAAGACCTTTAAAAAGCTTTACAAGTTCTTCCCACATTTCATTTCGATAATATACAAGTATCATAATATCACATACTTTCCAAGGCACAGAGTGCACATTCCTACCGAGTTTCTTATACCATAACTTGTTTGCTTCTTCAACTCTATGATCCATATCCAAAGCATGTATTAACTGCCCGTATGTTCCAACTGTTACACATTGTCCCTTGCTTAACATCCACTTAATCACCTGCACAACTTTATGCCATTGTTCCCTTTTCTCAAGGGTAATTAATGCGGTCTTGAGGCGTCCAATAGGGAATTCCTGTTCCTCTGCAACATATGCATCAAGCGCCCCATACACTGCTTCTTTACTGTTGTCAAGATCAATTAGTGTACTTACAAGAACACTGATCTTGTCCTTTTTCGACCCACTGTGTTCTCTTTTAACCTTTCTAGTTCCTTTGACATCATTTTCCATAAACTGTCTCGTGGTGTACTCATTGAAATGGTCTTGTGATTGATTTTCATGGGCTTGAGGATTTGTTAGATGCTCCTGTATCGTTGCGGTCTCACTGTAGCTAGATATAGGTATTCTGAATATACTAAGTTGCCTTATTGGTCTAATAAGACCTATGATTGCTTTGGATCTCAACATTGCTAGAGAAAATGTGACGGTGTTAACTCAACACCCTTATTTTAAGTTAATTAGATTAACTTGCAGTTGAATGTTCCTGTAGATATCAAACATTATACAATTAATAACAAAAAATAGAAGGATACTGAAAAAGAATCCCTACTAAACAATACAAGTTGCAACATGAATCGTTCAGGCAAGATGCTTAGGCTATGGGATCACAATGAACCCTTGCTATTTATGACTGGTTAGTAAATAAAAGAGTGTAACAAGAACAACAGAATTGATAAGCAACATAACGAAAGACAACCCCATAATACAGTAAAGTGAAACATCACAATAAGCGAGTTTAGCTACAAGTTATGATGTACGAGTAATATACTAATATCTAGGGCCAATTGTTTCTATCTGTATCCTATTTGTCACGTTATGCTACAATATAAATAACCCGAGAGGGGTCTCTGCTCAGGCTACCAGGGAACGTCGACCTTTGGCAGATTTTTTCCCTCGCCATCCCAAGAAGTTAACCCAGTGAGGTTCGGACTTGGGTCTCATGGCTTATCACATTTTGCTTTAATATGTATCCGACTGACTGACCTCTCATAACTAGTATATGGGAACTTTTATTACTGCTATGTAAGCAAAACTGGCAATGATGGAAAATTGTTACAAGTTGGATACATTCAAATTAAAAATATCCCAAATATGTATCATGGGTTAGACCACTCATAATGGTCGCCACCCGTCTTAGTCACCGCAGTTCTGGTCAGCGTCATATCAGAAAAATCGCTCCCAACCACTTTTCAACCATTGCGAGTGGTCTTACAGGAATTGCATATAAATCATTTTAATAACAAGTTTACCAAGATAAACCTTTGTGCGAAGAACATATGTTTAGTATGCTCAAATGCTGTGTAAAGGGGATCTACAATAACAAAAATACAATTTGAAGAAGGATTCATCAATGAAACAAATACATATGAGCTCAAAAACATAAGAATTCCCTCAACATGATATATTTATTTATCATTCCCAAAATTGTATATATCTAGTACAAAATACGTATATCAAATAAAGCATTCAAGACTGACTTACAACCTTAAAATTTAAGTTCCAAGGATTGATGAGCAGCGACGGCCGGTGGATTCTCTTTGTTTGTGAGTACACATTATATTAAAAGTTATTGTCACAAATGGTCCATGTGGTTGGCAAAATTTTAGTTTTAACCTTTAATGTTTATATTATTTATATATTAATTTATATAATTATTTTTATTTTTAAATATTCTAGCAATAATAACAAATATATTTTTTATATACACGTGTTTTAGACAATTTAAAATCGATAGTCAGCGAAGCCGATTGTCGGCCACCATCACTTTTTGATGTATCCACTGAACGAAGTTTACGAATTTTGCACGTGCTTTGATGCATGCTATTTTTTCAATGGGTGATGACAAGTCACCTGGACCAGACGGATTTTCTGTAGATTTTTTTAAAGCGGCATGGGATGTGATTGGTGGTGATGTTACGGCTGGGGTAAAGGATTTTTTTCAATCCGGTAAGCTGTTGAAAGAACTTAATCATACTATTATAGCATTAATTCCAAAAGTTGCATCTCTTTCTCGTGTTACAGATTATCGTCCTATTTCTCTTTGTAATGTATTGTCTAAGTGCATTACTAAGATTATTGCTAACAGAATTAAGGGCTGTTTGAAGGACTTGATTAGCGAAAATCAATCAACATTTGTTCCAGGTAGAAGGATTTCGGATAATATTTTGTTAACTCAGGAGCTTATGCATAATTACCACCTTGATAGTGGTCCCCCACGGTGCGCTTTTAAGGTAGATATTCAGAAAGCATATGATACTGTTGATTGGACTTTTTTGCATACTATTTTGGTGGAGTTTGGTTTTCATGAACGTATGCTGGCTTGGATTATGGAATGTGTTTCATCGACTACTTTTTCTATTAGTATTAATGGAACGGTTCATGGCTTTTTCAAAGGGAAACGTGGTCTTCGTTAGGGTGACCCGCTTTCCCCATATTTATTTACACTTGTTATGGAAGTTCTCACTCTTTTGTTGAGGCGACAGGTTGCAAATTCAGGAATGTTCAGATTCCATAAGCACTGCTCGGATGTGGGTGTTATTAATTTATGCTTTGCGGATGATCTGTTTATTTTTCTTCATGGTGATACAGATTCTGCTCGTGTCATTATGAAAGGCCTTAATGAGTTTAAAAACTCTTCTGGTTTGCATCCTAGTCTACCTAAGAGTACTGCGTACTTTTGTAATGTGTTGAATTATGTAAAGCTGGAAATTCTAAATATTTTACCATTTGAAGAGGGGCGGCTTCCAGTAAAATATCTTGGAGTGCCTTTGGTGTCCTCTAGATTGGTTTATCGAGATTGCAAAGAGCTGCTAGAAAGGGTCCAAAGTCGTGTCCAGAATTGGAAATCTAAGTTTCTATCCTTTGCAGGTCGGTTGCAACTTATTAATTCGGTGATTGTATCCATGCATGTGTATTGGTCCTCGGTGTTTGTTCTTCCTAGTCGGGTTATTTTTGAGCTTGAACAGATGATGCGTAACTTCTTATGGAATCAAGGGACAGCAAAGAAAGGTTCATCAAAGGTTGCTTGGGAAGATGTATGCTTGCCCAAGGAGGAAGGTGGACTTGGAATTCGTCGGCTAGAAAGATTTAATACAACTCTTATTTCTGCTCACATCTGGTCTATTGTGTCGTTGAAGGAGTCCATTTGGGTTCGTTGGATTCACTCATATAAATTGCGCGAAAAGTCCTTTTGGGAGGTCCCTCTTCGAGGTTGTGTTACCTGGGGATGGCGGAAACTGTTGCAAGTAAGGTCGCAAGTTCGTAATTTTTTCTGGTTTCAGGTAGGTAATGGACGTAGTGCATCAACATGGCATGACAACTGGTGTATTTATAGTCCACTAGCTGCGCATGTTTCTCCACGAGTGATCTCTAGTGCGGGTTTTTCTTTAGATGCAAAAGTGGAGGATATCCTTACTCATGGGTCGTGGTCATGGCCTAATAATTGGAGCGTTTTCTTTCCCAACTTACAGCCGCTTGTTCTTGTAGATGATCTTCCTGATCGAGTTTTCTGGAAGGACAGGAATGGTATACTTCAGAATTTTTCAGTTTCGGTTGCTTGGGAGGATTTAAGGCCGAGAGCTATGGAAGTCAATTGGCATCGACTGGTTTGGTTCCCTCAGAATATTCCGAAGCATGCTTTCATTTTGTGGTTGGTTATGAGACGTCGATTAAAGACACAAGATTTATTACAACATTGGGATACGTCTAGTTCTAATGCGCCTCTTTCTTGCTCGCTTTGTGGCAGAGAGGCGGATTCGTATAATCATTTATTTTTTCAATGTGATTTTTCATCTCAGGTTTGGGATGTGGTGAAAGTGAAGGCTGAATTACCATGTTCTAGTTATGTATGGCAGGATATTCTTAATGGTCTTAATGGGATGGCTACTTCAAATTCGATTGCAAGTGTGGTCACAAAGCTGCTGCTTGCTTCTACTACTTATTATATTTGGCAGGAACGTAACTAGAGGCTGTTTAGCAATAAAAGAAGGACACGACATCAGCTAATTGGAGTTATTATTAACACTGTTAGATTGAAGCTTTTGACTTGTCGTTTTAAGAAGACGAGACGAGTGGAGCGGTTCCTTACTGCTTGGGATCTTCCATTTTCATTACTTGTTTGATTATCATGTAATTGCATTTAGATGCTAGGCATTATGTAATTGGGTGGCATGTCACCCTGTTTGTTTGGACGTTGCACGTTTTTGTGCATGCTTTGTGAAAGTCGACTTGGACCTTTACCAAGTCGCCTGTTCTTCATTTATCTATAAAATCTAGCCAGGGTAACCTCTTTTACCCAAGAAGTTTACGAATTTTGATGTACACTACAATTTATTTTATTTTTTTTAAAAAATCATCTATTATTGTATGGATATACTTATAGTTGATTTAAAGGTTTGATGAATAATTTGGCTTTGGGAATCACACTATTTAATGAAGAAGAAAGAATGTAATTTTTATCCTACTTTGTAAGACAATAACATGTATCCATCATATTTGGCGGTATGATGTACAATTAGTAGACTTATAGGTTGTAACTACTTTTTATATGCTTATAACAAATTTCGTAGTATCATTGATTTTTTCATATATATTAAAACACTCTTCATGTAATGTGGCTTGTGTTATGATACATCACATGGCCTAAAATTTCATAATGATCAAATTAATTAATTTTGATGTTGAGATAAAAATTTCATAATGACCTAATTCTTAAATAGAACTCTTTTATGGCGGTGATGGAGGCAATACTGTTGGTGTTGGCATAAGAAGATGTCAGTGAGTAGCGAAACTTCAGCATCGTTATAAGGGGGGCAAAATTTGTTTTTCATATCCATATTTAACACGATATTGGAAACAAATTGATAGTAAATATTAAAATCATTTAACTATGACTTTATGAAACTACACTTAGGTATTACTAGGAGCATTGGCGTGTTGTTAGAAGCTTGCCAATGTTATTATATTTATTTGAGACATGTCCAAGTATGAGCTGTTGAGATATGTCCATATCACAAATAAATATATGTTCGGAATATACGTGAACCTATGTGGTCACCCACAATGAACACGAAGATATTTGGTTATAGGTATATACTAGATTAAACCCGTGCGATGCACGGTTCAGAAAAAAGTGTTGTAATAATATTGTGTGAAGATCTATTTTACATACGAAAATTTTATATAAGGGCAAAAGACTACAAATATTTTCAATGTCAGAAAGTAAGTATAAAACAAAAATACAAACCAAAAAAGATAAACGAAACCATTAAAGTAATATGTAAGTCAATGAAAATTAGAGATCTGCTAATACTTCTTTGAAAACCACGTTAGTTGTAGTATTGGTAAGCTTTCCATCTTTGTCCAATACTAAAACCTTCAAATCTTTCTTACTCTTAACTCTTGAAAGGGCGACATATAATTGACCGTGACTAAAACCTGGATTTTTAAGATATAAACCAACTTCTGACAATGTTTGTCCTTGACTCTTGTTGATAGTCATGGCGAAAGAAACAGATATAGGAAACTGGCGTCTTTGGAACCGAAATGGGATTTGATTATCAGAAGGTACCAATTTCATTCTTGGAATGAACATGATGTTTCCAATGTTGTGATAAAATATTTACTTGCTATATTTAAGCAAGATAAAAGATTTAAAATTATATTCATTTTTATTTATTTATTTATTTATATTTATATATATATTTACGTGATATATTATTTAAAATGATTGGGAACAATTTTTAAAATATAAGTAATTTTTGAGAGATTAGCAAAATCATGGGAACAATTTTAAAAATATAAGTAATTTTTGGGAGATTGATTTTTAGTAAATTTGGTGGAAAATAAAATATTTAGTTGGTAAAGAAGATTAATTTGAATGTTGATAACAATACCTTGACTTTATGTTTTGATTGTACTACAGTCCGATGGCTATATATTTCAATTCCTCCTCCTTCCTGAATAGCTATTAAATCTACACTGTGCTTGCACTGACTGATGATGGCGATACTATTGCTCAATTCAAAAATACATATCACATAGATGTATAATATGTTTCTCTCTAGGTAACACAGTCCACAGTGGGTGTATATTGGCCCTGTAAGGTCTAGAAATGGACCAGATAGATTTGTCCAGAAATAGTCGAAGACCAGTGAACAATCCTGACGGTGAATTTGCACTTTAGATTCATGTTCACTGGAGCTTCAATGAAGTCAAGATCTGAAGCAAACCTGAAGACATTCTCACTGAAGTCAAAGACTGAAGTAGGAAGATAGAAGACTCTCTCAGTGGCGGAGCCCAGTGAAGTCTTATCCAGATCTGACTGAAGACCCATCAGTGTAAAG
>JAOEHQ010020253.1:0-14645 GCA_025447715.1 Asclepias incarnata
TGGCATTACTATCCTTTGTAATAGCTGTCTTAGTTATGTAACAAGTGTTTTAAGTAATGATAGACCAGGTTTAGTTACTTAAATCTGTGTTTGTAATGTGTTTTAAGTAATGAATGAATCTGTTTACTTACTTAAATCTTTGTTTGTAATTTGTTTGTAAGCATTGGTATTACTATCCTTTGGTTAGCAGAATATGTAGTTGTGCAGTCAAACAAGAACATAAGCATGTCATAAAACCAAAACAGATGCTAATAATACTGCAGATTCATTCATTTCCTAAACCAAAACATTAGAATCTGTCAAAAGTTTCATAAGTTCTACTTGGTTACACATCAAGGTCATAAGTTTCACAGCACAAATACCAAAAGATTAGATACCAAAAGATTACTACCAAGTTTATCCTACTACATAAGTCATTGTTCATCCTATTCTATCACCATTGCATCTTCAGAAGTTAGCCCAGGTCCAGGCACTATTTTCCTTATCCTATTCCTTAAAATCCTTTGACTTGGGAGTCTAGCCCTCATAGGTTGCTTGTTCTTTGACTTGGCACCTTCATTTGCAGATTCTTGTGTCCCAACAGTTGGTCCCATATCATTTCCTTTCTTTTGTCTTGGTGGTGCAAATCTCACAGGTTGGGTGCTGAATGTCCCAAGACCAATCTTCCTAATCACCTTATTCTTCCCAACATTTGAACTTCCAACATGATCTGCAAACAAAAATGAGAAACTTACATAAGATGGAAGTTATATAAGTGACAAAGTTATATAAGATTGAATTTCTATACCTTTGTTTGAAGTGACAAACTTATGTCCTGACTTTGTAAAGCAAAACCTTTTTCCTGGGCTTAAAGTATGTGTTTCAGAAGTTTGAGGGTGTTTTCCTTGACTTGAATGTGCAGAAGTTGCAGATGCATGGGGGTTTGCAGGGGGGTTTTCACTTGCATTCACACCATCTTCAGCTGCAGGGGGGTTTTCACTTGCATTTGGGTTCACACCATCTCCAGTCTTGGGTCTTTTCTGTCTTGGCTTTGGTACATGGGAAGGTCTTTCCAACTGTTCAGAAGTACATGACCTGCTATTGTGGCCCACTACCCAACACTTCCTACATCTCATCTCACACCCATGTTTTGTAACTTTAGTAGACCCAATTCTTGGTTCATGGGCAGCTCTAACCCTCTTCTTTTTGGGCCTACCAGGCATTGTCCTAGGTTTAGGAGGCAAAGGTTTGGGTAGGTCAATGGTTGGCCAGGTATCCATACCACCAACTGGGACAACAACCTTGTTATATGCTTCTTCATAAACAATCTTCCTAAACCATCCAGAGATGTAGTCCTCTGGTTCCATATCACACTTGTAGATTGCTTGAACAGCATGAACACATGGAATTCCACTTAATTCCCACATTCGACAAGTACAACTGTGTTGTTCTATATCCACAGTGTATGAATAATTGTAATTCCTAACCTCAAACAAACTACCCCCTGCATGTATGACCAACCATGCTCCTCTCTCATTCTTGATAGCATCTAGTTTTTGCCTAATTGCTGGACAAACATCATGTTCCCAACCTTCACTAATCTCTCTCAAAGACTCTAACCTCATCATCACAATTACTCTTAATGCTTCTAGCATAGTTATTATGGGCTTGTTCCTAACCTTCAACAAAACAGAGTTCCAACACTCACTAAACCCATTTTCTACTGCCTCACATCCTCTATGAATTTCAAAAAACGCCCTACACCAAGACTTAGGATTTCTATCAATCAAATATTTGTATGCACTAGGATTGGCTACCTGGATTTCTTTCATGGCAGCCTCATACTGTGCTTCATATGATGACTTTGCAGCCTTCCAAAACAGGTTTCTGAACTCCACACCACTGTACACCTTCCTGAAGTTTTCATAAATGTGCCTAGCACATTGTCTGTGTTCTGCTCTAGGCATAATATCCTTGACAGCCTCAATTAACCCCTACATAATGATATAACACATGTCAGTTAATGATATATACAAATGATATAACACATGTAAACAATTGAAAGTTACCTTGTGTTGGTCTGACATCAAGGTCAGTTCATGACCTTCTGGGCAACCAAGATCATCACTTAGCAACTCAAGAAACCAGGTCCAGTTTTCTTTATTTTCCACATTGACAATGGCCCAAGCAATTGGGTACACTTGGTTGTTTCCATCTCTTCCTACTGCACTTAAAATCTCACCACTACAAGGCTTCTTCAGAAAACACCCATCCAATGCCACCACCTTTCTACACCCATATCTCCACCCTTGTTTCACCCCAAAAAAACAAGTATAGAATCTG
This sequence comes from Asclepias incarnata, assembly GCA_025447715.1. NCBI lineage: Eukaryota > Viridiplantae > Streptophyta > Magnoliopsida > Gentianales > Apocynaceae > Asclepias > Asclepias incarnata. Next base: position 2,323 of record JAOEHQ010020253.1, read on the forward strand.
TCAAAATATGTCTTTCCATCAGGGTTGGTTGTGACACCTAATTGGACTGTTGAACCAGGATTGGTTCTGAGAATGGCCTCACCATATGACCTTAGCATTCCATAATGCTCCTCTAAGGTTTTCTCAAACTCTGTCAATGCATAAGTCCTGGCCCTTCTAGCCTGGTGATGTGAAATACTACATTTGTACTTCTTCATAACTAAGTCTTGAATATCAGACAACCTAATTTCTGGTTGAGCTCTAATCCTGTCAGCAAAATGTCTTCCAATCCATTTGTAGTCAACCAATGATCCATACTTGAAGTTTCTAGCACAAGTGTGTTCATCAGTCAAGGTCAATATTTGAAAGGACTTCTCATTCTTCATCCACCTAGCATAACATCTAAACTTACACTTCTGTGGCTTAGCAGGGAACCTCTTAGTCTTTTTCTGTTTACCTTTAACTGGGTCTGAGATCTTAGATGGCCTATTTCCACACCTAGCAATTAGGCTGGTTGTACAAGATCTCTCAAACCAAATGCTATACCCATTGGCAAGAGCATAGTAGGATAGACATTCCCTCAACTGGTGATGATTTGCATACAATTCCCCCACCTTAGGTCTCCTGGATCTCCAATGTGTAGCAGGATCATGGATTGGGAATTTAGGCAATTCTGGTTCTGGTGGGTTCAATGGGTCATTGTCCCCATCCTTGGCTTTCAGTGCTTCAATGAGTTGTTTTAAGAAAGTGTCATGCTCATTGTGAACTTGTTTCCTAACAGAATCTTCATCTTTTGGACCCTCAGGCCTATTGCCACCAAGATCAGGAAGTTGCCTAGAGTTTGGAATCTTCACAATGGGGTTTCCTTTCCTAACTTCCCTAAGTTCATCTTCACCTTCACTTAAATGGTCTAAAGAGGCAACAGAATCCACATCAGAATCACTATGATTTAGATACTCCTCAAAATCACTATCAGAAAATTCATCATTCACTGCTCCTCTACTACTTTCACCATGCTCTGTTTTGGACTTAACCTCATTCTCATCATCAAGCTCTGAATTACCCTCAACCTCACTGTCTAAAGTGTCATGCTCATTCACTTTTGTAACATACTTACTTAAATCTAAAGAATAGTAGTCAAGATACAAAGATAGATCATACTTTGAATCAAGAACATCAAAAAAGGTGGTTGTTTCATACTCATCACCCACCCTCATCAAAGTTTCATTAAAATAACCTGTTTGCTGGTAATAAAGACCCGAAAAAGAAGTACCGGTTTCATTGTCTACGTAGTGTACCAACTCATCATAACTTATTTTTGGGGTGATAATGGTGATCACCTTACCATCCACATAACGTAAGGGCTCAAACATGAAAACCCCATCATAATGAACCTTGAATTTATAGAATTTTTCCATTTCTACAAAAAAGACAACAATAAACAGAGTATCTATGAGTTATTTAAAAAACCAAAAAAAATAAATAAATAAATAAAATAAAATATATAACCCTAGAATATCGGTTACTACAACTCTTAATGATAACAAAAATGTGAAGAAATAGAAGATGATATACCTTCATACAGCTTTGAAACAGTTTTCCTTACGACGATCGCACCTTTTGTTGGAGAATGTGGTGGGGGTTGAAGGTGAATGGCGGGAGAGAGTTGGGGAAGAAGAAGTAGTTGCAGTAGTAGTAGTAATAACAGGAAAAAAAAAATTAAAACGAATATCTCATTTACTGATATATATATATGTATATAATGAATATAAATATTAGTTATATTACACGTATGATGACACATAAGCATTCTATTTAATGAAAAGGAGAGTGGTAACCGGCTAATGTTTTTACCGGTAACACGTTACATCACATAGCCAAAAATACAAAGGTTCGTACATTACATATCCACCCGATTAAGTCACTACACTACATAACCATTTTGTCATAGTTGGTTACATTCATATGCCATAATCCCTTAAAAATATATTATATCTTATAAACTACCTGCTTAAAAATATACTTTCCTGTTTAAGATCAGGGGGTCACCGCTGTTCGTCGTCGCCCGTCATACAACCTTGACATTTTAACTAGTGAGAATATATAATCTCTTATATACACTTGACCTACGTTTATTATTTTGATGTAATGAATATGAAAGATGAAGAATAAATAGCATGAATGAAAGAAGATGAATAAATAGCGTGAATATGAAAGAAGAATATTGAGGAATTATAGAGAGTATAAATACGTCAAAGATGAATAAATAGCTCGAAACTTCATTTGAAGGCCTTTGAAAGCTTTTGAAGACATTTGAAAGAATTTGAATAGCAAATTTCTACATTTCCCCTTCAGAAATAGGTCTGATAGGTCTTTATATAATTGTCCTAACTCAGGACATGCTACTTAGCGAAACAAGGCGGGTAACATGGTGTGACATTACACTTACCGGTTACAACTTACAACTTGGCAGTTACCCGGTAACATACATCGTTTGAACAAAATAAATACTTCCTTACGTTGATTAAACGACCGAGTAAGTCACTACATAATATAACCATTTGCTCATAGTTGGTTACAATCTGGTGCTATAATTCCCAAAAATAAAAAATTAAGTGACAGCCGTATTACATAATATGTGAAGTATGGGCCCAATAATTCACCAACCATTCACGTGAAATGTTTTAGTATAGATGACAAATGTGTAAGGATCCCTGTAAAGATTCCCTGCACCACTTGGGTACAACATTGACTGAGTTAGAATACTATCATTACATCATTGACGACAGGAATTCTATTATTACATCATTGACGGCACGAATACTCCCCGTTTAATACAATAGGTCCCATTTTCTGAGAATGAGAATTGCACTTGTCAAAAAAGTGTCAGGGAAAACACAACGTATTAGGTTATACAACTTGTATGTTAAAAGAGTGTTTATTTTGAACAGTGTAAGTCAGACGCATTAATTACCTTTCACACTACATATTGTTCGTATTGTGTGATACAGAACTAAAAGGATGTTTATTTTCTACAGTAAAGAGTGGGTGAGAAGTATCACCCAAATTAAAATATATTGTTACTATAATATGCATGACACGTATGTATGGTTAGCTGTTAACCTTTTAAAATTAAAACATATCCTTCCATAAAATACGATTTCATTGACCATTATTCAATTATTTGTATTGACTTTTTTATGACATAATAGATGGTGTATTAAGTAATTATCCATATACAATTTCAAACCTGATTACTATTAGTTCAATGAATAGTAATCGACACGCTATTAAGATATATACAAGGTTAGGAAAATAATTAACATAAGCTAGGTTGGCTGGAGTGGTTTTTTCTTGCACTTTGGATTCTATGGTCACGGGTTCAATTCCCGCCCTTGCGTTTTTCTTCTTATTTTTTTATATGTTGTCTAAGTCATGTGAGAAAACCACATCCTGGTCCATAGAAAAAGCCCAAAACTAGCTGAATGACGTAGATCCATTTAATCATTTATAATGTTCCTATTTTATCTTTATTTAATTAAAATATCTTTATTTAACTTTCTTTTTTTAAAAGCAATTTTAAGCTTAGCGGCGTTGCCTTTTTATATATCCAATTTCAAATCCAGAGGAAACCCGATATTCCCAGAAAAACCTTATCTCCAGCCCGAGAAATATTTTACTCACAATCAGTTTCGAACACAAAAACTTAGAAGTATCAATTCTCCCAAGTACCAATTTATCTATTGATGTTTGATATGTTTTTATGTAAATACTTGATTTAACATGTTTTTATTTAAATAAATGAATTAACATATTTTTTTTTAAATAATTAATTTAATATGTTTTTATCTATATAATTAATTTGTGTTATTATCATTGTCATTGTTTAATTTCATTACTAATAATATAAATTTCATTTTTTTGTTAAAAATTTGTTTTTCGTTTTAATACTTTTATTTGTATTTTGAACTCATGTATTCCTTTTCTATTAGTATATACATAACTATTTCAATTTTTACATAACATAAATTTGGATATAGTAAAATACAAAATAACTTTCTTTTCAATAACACTAGCTTAAATAAGACTTTATAATCGCTGTTAGCCCGTTAACTTGAAATCTATGTTATACTGATATATGATTTTGATAAAACTATAAATGAACAATTAACGTAATTAATGTTATACATATACACATTTACATGCTATTTAATTTTTTCATATAAATATTTTCTAATAATATATGAAGGCAATTCTTTCACTAAGTTAATAGAAACCATTTTAGCTTTAGTAAAAGTCAATGTTTAGTAAAAAGCAAGTTTTAAAATTTTAATTACAAAACTTACATAAAAAAAAATATATGTTTTAAACAATTTACCTATTAACATTATTTTTCTACTATTAACATAAAAAAAAATATAATTTTTTCTTTCAAAAAATTATTTATAGTAAGTTATGTAACTTTTTCTACTATTAAATCATCTACAACAATAACCATAAAAAATCATCGGACGCCAATAAGGGAAAAAAAAATTATCTCGTGGTATTATGTATGCATTATGCTAGTATTTTATTATTTATTCAATTAACATATGCCTTTTCTGCGTTCCATAAATTAATATTCACGTTACTATAATATGCATGACAAGTATGTATGGTTAGCTGTTAACCTCTTAAAATTAAAACTAGATGGATGCTCGCGTAATGCGACGGTGAAAGTGGTAGTGGCGGTGTGGTGGTGGAGGCGACCGGTGATGGTGATGGTGATGGTGACGGTGACTAGTGGCGAGTAATGTAGGTTATTGATGTAAAAGGTGATTGATGTAAAATGAGGGTAATGTAATTATTTTAGGTGTTGAGAGATACATATTATAAAATATTTTATTAAAGGTATTTTTAGTACATCAATCAAGGGATGGAAATAGACAATAGCAAGATAGAGGTAAAATAGGCACTTCAAATCATTATTTCAGGAGGGACAAAAAGGGGGGGGGGGGGGGTTGCTCTTTTATATAAGAGTAAAGATATACTCCCTCCGTCTCATTATATGTGTCATGTTTTGATTTTTTCAAAGTCTTTTTTTTTAACTTTGATTTTAAATATTTTTATGTATTTTATATAATATTTGATAGAAATTATACCAATAAATACATATTTAAAACTCAATCCATTCATATAATTTCCATCAAATATCATATTACACAAACAAAAATATTTAAGGTAAAAATTTTTAAAGATGAACTTTGAAAAGTCAAAACATGACACATATAATGAGACGGAGGGAGTATCCTTCCTTAAAATATGATTTCATTGACCATTATTCAGTTATTTGTATTGACTTTTTTATGACATAATAGATGGCGTATTAAGTAATTATGGATATATATGTAGTAGGTAACTCTTTGGAGTGAGGCAACTCTTTGGAGGGACGTCTTCCGTCATATGGTGATGGAGAATCTTAGGAGTTGCCCTTCCTTTTTGGTGGAGTGAGGCAACTCTTATAAGTGGGGCGACTTTTGACAAATAGCAGTATATAATTGGTTGGATTGATATAAAAGTGTATAAGTGGGGAGAAATAATACATAGATGGGGCGGAAGTTAATTGCCGGCTGCAAATGTTGGTTTAGAAGATGCCCGTGTACGGGGCGGCAAAGAGGCAGCAAAGAGGCGGCAAAGGAGAAGATGTCTCCCATGCCGCCTCACTCCCAATAGCCTTTATGTAATTATTGATAACTAGTAGCGACTTGGATACTGCATACGTGTACATATCAATCTATTAGACGTACGGTTTTAATCAAAAAAAGTTGTTAGTGTGTTTATTTCATGTTTGTTGATGGAGTAGAAACTAGAAAACCACTATCCTTTATGTTATGTAATATCTATCTTAAAACAATCTTACTTTTTTTTTTTTTTAATATTTTAGTTACATGATAAATAATTAGTTACTTAATTGAAACTAAAAAAATTAAATTGTTATTAATATCACAATGAAAAAAAAGATATTAGGCAGTTTTATTTTAAATCGTTAACCTTCTTATTCGTATTGTTACGTATAAGTTTTAAAAAAATAATGCTATATAAATAAAAATCTTATTTTATATGAAAAAACGTACGTGAATGCAACGCAAATTACTCTGGCTCATGTAATCGACATGTATCAAAACTCCAGGAGCTACCTTACTTTGTCATTTAGTCTAGGGAAACGGTTAAAAAGGTAACCATGTCCCCGGTACCACAATGGATACCCATCATGACATTCTCGTACGATTTTTGATGTCGGTGAAATACTTTAATTTAATTTACGCATGATCTGGACACTCAAAAAGATCGAACCCGCGTTATTTAAGTCTTCTTATGTGGGTCTTAAGCTTCATTGGTAACGGCTACCACTCCATCTGTTGTTATATATATATATATATATATATATGATTATGTTATTCCATTAAATTATTCCCTGGTTAACCAAATTAGAAATGAAGTACTATTTTATGTTTACTTTTCTTTTTGTTCTCATGATGTGTGTTACAGCTAGAGGTAAGTTCTGAATTCATATTCGAACATATTTTTCTTTCTTTTCCTTTTGAATTGCAAATTCATATAGCTTCTATAAAATTTAAAGCACTAAAAGAAACAAATAGGCTTTGACTCAATTCATCTAGAATAGTTGTAAGTAATTTCATAATTTCAAACTTGGGCAAATTGGTTAGAAGAGCAATCAATATATATTTTTGTTTTTTCCCAATAAATGGTAATATTAATTTTGTGACAATAAAAGAAGTCATTAAGTAATTTGAAACAAATAAGAGGTTAAACACTATTTAAGTGTGATGGTTTACGGTGGTGTTTTTGGGCTATAACCGTGTTGATTACTTGTTATTTATTTAAGTGTATAGCTAATTAAACATAACAATAAGCTTGTTTTTAAATTACAACATAATAATAATCATGTTTGTATAGAAAAATGTTGTGCGTTACACGAACTGATTAAATTTCTAATATAAAAAAAAAATAACTTTTCAGTTAATAATGGACATAACTTTTTGTGAAATTCTTGTAACCTAGCAAACTTTTTATTCTTATATGATTTTTAGTTTTGTTTTTATTTCCCTTTATCATTTATAATCAAACTAATATAAAAGATGTCAATTTCGATATTGGGGATTAATGGTATGTGATTAGGGTTAAACAATACGTTGGATAATAATGCTAAAATGGTTATAAAAAAAATTAAATGCCAAGGTGGATATGACATAGATGTACAAATGGGATACATATAGTGAAGAAAAATATGAGATGCCACATAGGATAAAATCCTATATGGCAATGTTTGAAGATAGTCACATAAGGGCTTTGAGATAGACTTTCGTTATAGGTTTTTTACCCACATGTTATGCGGGTACCGTATTATCGCCGTCGTTATGCGGGGTTAACTTGCTATAAGTAATAATTCATTATGTGGTAATATCGTACATGTACGTATAAGTTATGTGGTAATAACTCATAGTTTAACGTATTTTTCAAAATTATAAGTTCTCAACTAATAAGGTTTAATTAATATTTAAAACATCTATTAAATGATTAAAAATAATTAAAGACGAGGTGATCACGTAAAAAATTGCATATTGTTTTAGTTTTTAAATATGTTAAATTAACATTTTTGAATAATACCATATTAACGTATTTAAAAAACTAATGAATGCTTTTAAAAATAAATTTCAATATACTACAATTTCTGATTTATAATAATATGTTATGTGTTATTTATAATAAATAATAATATATTTGTTTAGTTGATAAAGATAAAAAAAAAAGTTGATAGCGATTATTTATTTTGAAACAAATAAAAAAAAATGATTATTTTAAGTTGATAGCGATCATTTATTTGGAAACAAATTAAAAAAATGATTATTTTATTCATATTAATTAAACTTTTTTATGTGGCTAGATTATTTATTTGGAAACAAATAAAAAAAAGTGATTATTTTATGTTGATATTGATCATTTATTTGGAAACAAATTAAAAAAATGATTATTTTATTCATATTAAATAAATAAAAATTATAGGAATGACACATAGAATTTTATCTTATGTGGCAAATTATGAGAAGGTTTGGAGATAGAGATTTATATATAAGCACCAAAAGAGGCCGGTGAGTGTGAGAGTGTAATATCTTTACTCCGTTATAAAACAAACTATCCCTCCCTCTTTTTTAATTTTCTATCTTTAAATTACCCAAATTACCACTAAATTTCAAAAGCTTTCTTTTTAACTCATATACCTAAAATACCCTTAATAAAATAATTTACAAAATCTATCCCTCAAATCTTAAAATAACTACACTGCCCACTTTTACATCAATTACATTTACATCAATAACCTACACTACTCACCGTCGCCACCGCCACCGCTGTCACCACCGCCAGTCGCCGTTGATACCGCCACCGTCAGTCGTCACCGCCACCTCCCGTCATCGCCACCACCACCACCAATCGTCACAGCCGCCGCTTTGTGTGGGTTCCCCTCTAGTCACTTTCAAGTGAAACTCAAACTTTATATAAAAGGAAATCATACAATGTTAAAAGATATAGTCTTAAATTTTATTTCTTTGCGAGTTCCATATATTGGTCATCTCCTTGTTTTTGCTATAATGAAATATGATTAACTCATAAATTGTATAAAAAAAACTTATTGCATGAGTTAGTTTTATAATTTTATTTCTAGCTAACTAATTATTTAAAGGTATTTTTCATTACATTTTTTCATATAATAAAATATAATAGTTTTGAAGGCTAAGGTAAGATAGCATAAGTCTGAGCAGAAAGCTAGCCATGCTAAATTATACTATATCAATATCTATATCTATACATATATTAGGGGTGTTGATGAGTCGGATTTTTTGGATTTCCGGTTAATCAGGTCGGGTTATTTGGGTTTCGAGTTAATGGGGTCGGGTTATTCGGGTCGGAAGTATTATAAACGAACCCATAACCTAAACCGAATAAGATTCGGGTTATTCGGATTTAGGTTGTTCGGGTTCGGGTTTTTTGGGTCGGGTTTTGGGTGACCCAAATAGGATGTGATATTGAATTTAGATGAAGCTTAAAGAAAAGTTTGTTAGTTATGCAAGTATGCAACAATATGACTTCAATTTCAAAAACTTAAAAAATTGTGATATTTATGACGATTAACAAATTGTTTATATTCAAAAACACTTTTGATTATGCGATTATTGAATTCTTGCATCAAAAGATGGTTTTATTATCAGAAGAAAGTCATAGACAAATAAATAAGTTACAAACTATATATAAATAATGAAAACTACGGCATCAACTAAACAATTTGACAATATAAAGCTTTCTTATAATCATAATTTTTATTGTCTAATAAATTTGTATATTTTAAACATCCGTTATTATTTAACCTTACATGTTTCTGATTTTTGTTCATAATTGAAACTCCCAACATTCAAATAATATATACTTTAAACAAGTTTCATGTTTTATACTTGTAATATATATATATATATATATATATAAACAATTTATTCCCCAAATTATAAAATTTCTACACATAACTCAAACCGATTAAGCTTTGGGTTATTCGGGTTAACCCAAATAACAACCCGTAAACCAAATAACTCAACCCGTTTAACCCAAATCCATTTGGATCGGGTCATGTTATTTGGGTTTGGTTATTTTTAACACCCCTAACATATATAAAGAGGATAGGATAATAATATGGTTAAATCTATAAAAGGTAACATTTTTACCTAAAATTCCTAATAAAAAGAGCCTATTTTGTTTTCACATATTTAAAAAACCGTATTATCAAAAACCAATTAATAAAGGTAATATTGTTAGTTTTTTTTTTCCAGTCCTTCGTTAAATGCCAGTGTGGCATGCCATGTCATAAAAAAGTCCACGTGGACTGCTGACTTGATTTTACATATCATCGTCTTCCCCAACTAATAATAAAGGAAAAATGATAAGGAATATCCAATAAAACCCAACCCCACCCTCCCCCTAATTAAATCATTTAATCATGGCAGTTGCGCTATTCAAGAACATAGATCATCAAATCAAATGTTATCATCATTTACAAAAAAAAAAAAAACAATCAATAAATCAATTGTTAGAAGATCTGTATACCAAAACAAAACATAACAATGTGATGAATATGACATGAACATAACATAAACCAATCAATCAATCAATTGGTAGAAGATTTCCGCGTTAAACCCATTACCAAAGTTGACCGGAGCTAGGTTTCCGTCGCCGGCACTGACACGTTATCGGTTATGGCTACTGATAAGCGTTTAGGATGGGCTCTCGATTCGTTTTATTTGTAGCTGAGATGCGTTTGCAAATGAAAAATACTTAACCTGGTTTTGAATATGAAGTTTAGTTGTACCGTCATGTGTTATATGTGTATTGATGTGATGAATATGAATGATTTGAGGAAACCTATGAGACCTGAATTTCCGTAGAAAAATCTCCCCAACAACCTTAAAGTATAGTTTAATTGTAATCTAAATTTGTTGATTATTTTGGATGAACGATGGATAATGTATTATAATGGTTGCTTATTTTGGGTGGAAAGCAAAAAAAAAATAAAATTGGTTGCTGTAATTTTTGCCGGAGTTTTTGCCGAAGAAAAATTGTGGAAGATGATGATGTATAAAGCCAAGTCAGCAGTCTACGTGGACTATTTGTATGACATGGCACGTCACGTTGGCATTTAACAAAGAACTAACAAAAAAACTAATTATATTCCCTTTATTGATTGGTTTTGATAATACGGTCCTTTAAATATGTGAAAACAAAATAGGTTACCTTTATTATAAATTTTGGGTAAAAATGTTGCCTTTTTATGATTTTAACCCATAATAATATTAGATCTTTCACTTTATTAAGTAGTACAAGTATCTATTGCTCATAGTACAACTAACTAATTATTATTATATTCTTTCACTTTGTTATGTAGCACAAGTATCTATTGCGCATAGTATAACTAACTATTACGCATAAAACTCAATTCCAATGGATTCTTTCACGATATATTTGGCCTCACCGCATTTCAGTACTTTTAATTGCGTAGGTATTGGCAATGATTTGGAAGATATCACCGATAAAAATGTTCTATCTTGTATTCAAATGCAAGTTAACTTTTGGTGTTGTTGTACTCCTGATTATCTTGGTTCCGTAGGAGCAAGTCAGAAAGTAGAACCATCTGGTTTGATTCATTACTGTAACGGTTGTGCTACGACCCAAAAAGCTTGCCAAGAGAAATGTTCAAAAAAGGGAGAAATGCTCAACAACAACAACAAAAAAAAAAAGAAAGAGAAATGCTCACCATCACAATTCTAAAATAATAACAGCTTGAAAGTAAATAATCTACTCGTCGTGTATTAATAGTTTGTATCATATTATATAATAAAAATAATATCATGTCTACTATGAATTGGCATCCTTTTATACCTTACTCAAATTAACTGAACTAAGAAATTTAAATGACATCTCCCTATATAACTAAAGGAGGATATGGTTGCTCCTATGTGGCATAATTCGTTTTTTGCGAACTAATACTTTTGTTTACTAGTCCCTCTCTCATATTATTTGATGTTATTAATTGACAAATGGATGTTGACATGAATTTAGTCGTTAGATATGAGTTATTCAAATTCAAACTCAAAATTTTAATATAAACTAGGGATAAAACCCGTGCAATGCACGATATGGATAATTAAAGCACGTTTCATGTATTACAAATAGTTTTTAAAATATAGGAATGAAATATAAAAGAATGCGGGTAATAACTTTTCATAATGCATCATCTTTCAAATTCAAAACACAAAAATCCAATAGCAAACAATGGTAGCAACATAGCACACCCCAAAGTTAAAGATCATCTAGACATAATGATAAAAATAAAATAAAATAAAATAACCTTTCAAGTCATAGGATTAACCGAGGTTCAAAATCCCAAGCATAACAAAAATAACAAATATTTACCCCAGGCATAACAAAAATAATAAATATTTTACCCAAAAAATAGTTTGTGCTGCCCCTGTCTGTGTTTCTGTCTATACTCTCGCTACTGTCCACAACCATGGAACCCTCTTGGTTTCTTGTGTTTTCTGGTTGTATTTACAGTGGCAGGAAATTCTCCAATAATGATATTGTTTCCGTTTTGGTTCAACTTCATGCTACTACAAACGCATTTAAGAAATTACTTATTTATGTACATTACGATAGCAAATTTGCTTTTTTTTTCTTTTAAACTCTTAACACCACTACTTTTCACATGGAAGCTTATAATGACCAAACTTTCATGAACCACTATA
>JAOEHQ010020264.1:0-14643 GCA_025447715.1 Asclepias incarnata
AATAATGAGGTAGACGCGCAGGGGTAGACGCTCGCTAGTATTGGGCGTCCAAACATGTTGAGCGTCGGAAGTGACGTTTGTGTTACTACTACAACCGGCCTTATGGTAATTTTTGATAATTTCTCGATTTCTCATGGCTTCTAGTTGTCTGTTAAGTAGATTTCGACAATCTTTGATGTTTTTCAAGGCTGGAAGAATTCTCTGACGATAGCGGCCATTGACTGGTGCCCGTTGATGAAATTTAAGAAAGAGAGATGTCATATTTGACGTGAATAAAGCACCATTTATTTTTATTTTTATTATTATTTTAGAGTATGCTTATAATATCTTGTTTTAGTTGTTTTCATCAAAATAGTTGTTTTACAATTGAAAGGTGCTCCATACAATACTTTTTTTAGCCATACACTATCAAACGTACTTCACACAGTATTGTACGATACAATATTTTAAAACCGTTTGATAGTGTATGGCTCTAAAAAAAGGTATCTTACTAATCATCACCCTTTTGCAATTATTAACAAAATCCCTTGATTCAATTTTACTTTGTTGAATTATTACTTCCTCAACTGTTTAACTAACATATGAAAAAAACTGTTTAACATATGAAAAAAGAAAAAAAGAACAAATCGGACTGCCCATAAGCCCAAGAATGAGTTTCTTCTAAGCCCCAAGTCAAAAGCCCAACATTCATTGAGGTCCATCCAAGTACAACTACAATTGTGCAAGTCTTTTCATATTCGCAAAAAACGAGGTCACCCACCGTCACCGATCATATAAAGTAAAATCCGAACGTTAGAAGTCCATTGTCACAAAACACAACACTAACACAAAACATACCCACCAAACACTCTAGACAAACAACAATGGTGACATTGCGTAGTAGTGATACACCAAACAACAACATTGCTGCTGCTGCTGCTATGAATAACTCAAATGTATTAAGTTCATCATCACCATCATCAGATTATGAAAAGTGTAGAGAAGAAAGAATAAAAGAAAACTTGGAAAGAATGCAAAAATTTGGCATTTTTGATCTTTCACTCAAGTTGAAATCTGTTAAATCAAATACTAACAACAGAAAGAATAATAAGCCCTTTTTATCTAATCAGAATAATACCACACCTAATAATGGCTCTATCTCTTCAACCCCTTTGCCATCTTCTGTGCCCACTCGCCGTTCATCCAGGTCAAAACTTTTTTTTTTTTTTTAAATTTTTTATTGATGGGTATTGGGTGTTTATGAGTTTGGTTCAAAATCAGTGTTGTAAAATTCGGATGTCTTGAGGATTCAAGTGTCACGGGGAGCGGGGGAGGTAAAAAAAAAAAAAATGGCCCATGGACCCACGAATTCAGATATATAAACAAAACTTTTTTTTAAAATGGGCCGGGGACGAGGGTCGGGTTTTCCCCTCCGGCCCTCCCCATACGAGTACTCTGCTACAAGGTCAGTAACCCAGGAGAGTTGAGTTGAACTTGGTCAAAACTCGGTCAATATCAGTAAAAAATTGGTGTAAAATTATTGACCAAATTATTGTTAACAGTTATGGTCCTATGAATATGGCATACATAATTTTGAAATATTTATATATAAGTATTACAATCCGAGTACTCCCCGCGTAGGCCGATTACTGCTACTTGAAATTTATGTATGATGATTTGTTAATGTTTATAGTTTTACGGGGATTATACGTGTTGGATGTGATAATTGGTTGTTTGTTTGTTGTGGACTTTTTCCAAGCTGCAATAAAGAGTTAGGCCGTTGAAATGGAAATGATTTGTATACCAAATGTTTTACCTCGTACACCATAGTTATACTGTCTTTTTTTAGTTGGTGTATGAAGAAAAACATTTGGTGTGCGGATCAATTATTCATGGGGGCTAGATGTGATTGCACAAGTCTTTATCTAGAATTTCTTAAAATTAAGATTTTAAAAAGAATTATCTTATAGAAGGCCTGAATGTTTTATATAGATTATTATGATTATTCATCGTCACCCTGGAAGGTCGCATTTTTAAGTTGTGCCTCTTTGAAATTTGTAATTTCCTGTTCATGTATCGGTTTTAAGAGAAAGGTGTACAATGTGCTTCTAAGTCGAATATGGGTGTGGGTGCTTTGAACTTCAAGATTGCTATGAACTTCTTACTTCCATAGTTCCACTCCAGCCTCATTACAACTTCTACGATGTGTGTATATGTTTCACCCGGCTTATTGGAAAAACTGAGTCGAATGTTATTGCGTCTAAACTTTTTAATGGCTGAATATAAGATGTTTTTGCTATGTAGGTTGCAGAACACACCAGCAGTTAGCTACACTGAGGCTGTTGTGGCAAAAAAAGGTAAGGAAGGTTATGACATGTTGATGATGGAGAACTCCAGGCCCGAAGTTTACACAGAAGAACACGAAAAGTTGTTGGGTGAGGCTAAAACGGAGTGGACTCTCTTTGTCGATGGATATGGAAAAGATGGCAAGAAGATATATGATCAAGTTAGAGGAAAGACTTGTCACCAATGCAGGTATCCAATTGAAGTTTTCACCGTCATTGTTGCTGTTGTTTCTTCTATGGATAGTTTTTCTTGAATTTTATAATGTTTTGCATAAACATACACATAATTATAGAACATATCTAGATGGTTTACGTTACTTGAATTTATTGCAGGCAAAAAACACTTGGTCATCGTACCCACTGCATCCAATGCAACCTAGTTCAAGGGCAGTTTTGTGGAGACTGTTTATATATGAGGTATGCCCTATGCAATTAATTAATACTTGTAGAAACAGGAATATAAACAGCGATTCCTTCTTTATCCAGTTTTACTGAAAGGTGTTAAAATCAGATCATTTGTCTATAATTGGTCGATTTGGGTTGTATGTATATCTCCAATGGGTCAAACGGATAAAGCTATAGAACTTAGCCTAAATGGAAACAGGTCAAAGGGACCAGCCAGTGAAAGTTCATTCTTTATGTGTTTTGAAATCACTTTGATAGAAAAGTTGTTAATTGTTTGAGTGAAAATATAACTTTTATAAACCTGTTTAGTATGTTATCTGTAAATAGAATTCAAGCAAAGGGATAAAAATGTGTTGGTGGATTGGCCCAACTGCCACTGCCTCATCTGGAGTCGTATTTAAAGTTACCAGTTTGAAGTTAACACTGTTTGGAGTCAACATACTTGAAAGTTACATATTCTGGTGATTTTACTATGTATATCTAATATACAGATATGGGGAGAATGTACTTGAAGCCATGCAAAATCCAGATTGGATATGTCCTGTCTGTCGTGGAATTTGTAACTGCAGTTTGTGCCGACAAGCAAAAGGCTGGGCTCCCACTGGTATTATGTATCGGAAGGTCTGTTGTTACTTTAAATCCACCTTCAACTCTTGTAGTTAACATAAATTGTTAAGAATTTTAGTATAACATCATGAATTATATTGTAGGAACTTTTTTCTTTCGAAAAGAAAAACATAATTAATTTGTAAATCTTGTGTGTTTGGGCTTTTTACTAGATTTCAAGTCTGGGGTACAAGTCAGTTGCACATTATCTCATTCAAACCCATCGATCAGACCCGAATTCAGGGAAGAATGAGGAGTCTAAAACACCAGTTTCTGCTAAAAGGTCACTGCCCTTTTCAAGTGAAGAGGTAGAGTCTAAAGATGATGTTGCAAAAATTGATAACATCGAGGAGTCAAAAAACAAGAATTCAGAGGTAGAGGTCGAGTCTGAACATGGTATTGTAAAAAATGGAAACATCGCGGAGTTGATACACAAGAATTCAGAGGCGAAAGTCGGATGTGAAGATGGTGTTGTAACAGATAAAGCCATTAAGGATGAAAGACCGACTGAATTGCAATCATCAGATGAACCTTTCTGCAACAATATCAAACTAGAAAGTGATCAAGAATCCAAAAACAAGAATTTTGGTGCAGGAAATGATGTATGTGAAACTGAGAACAAGAGCAAGGTCAACGAATCTGAAGTCCGTGTAGAGCTGACAAATGTTGAATCTAAAGTCAGCGAAACAGATGATGAGGCTAAAGAATCGAAAAACAGGAATCTTGAGGCAGGAAATGATATATGTGAAACTGAAGACAAGAACATGGTTAACGAAACTGAAGTCCATTTCGAGTCGTCAAATGTTGAATCTAAAGTCAACGGAACAGATGCCGAGGCTAAAACCATCATAGTTACGCCAGAAAACAAGCCAGGGTCACGAAGGAAACGTGGTACTGCTGTCGCAATAGAGAATAGTATTGCTGGAAGACTGAGGTCTAGACGCAAGTGCGCTTGAAGATCTCTCCTCTGTTTTATTTTCATTTCGTTTTCTAGGAGGGGCTATTCTCGCGGTTATCGTGAGTTCTTTTTGCTGCATTTTTGTTCATCCTTTTTTAGCCCTCTTGATGTAGTTCTAACATATAGTCTTTCTGGAAGAAAAAAAAAACTTGGTATGATTATCTATGCATGATCTTATGATAATATTTAAATGATACGTATCCTTCTTAACCTTTTCCTTGGCCAATTAAAAGTGTTGTCTAACAAGGTTCGAACCTGAAATCTCTTATCCAGAAAGCAGGTAGGCATCTCACCACGAGGCCACCTTGTGTATTACGTGTATAAGATATGATATATTTTTAATGAATGAGTGTTTGGTATGCTTTTGATGGGGATTGTAGTTAATGGAGTTTAGTAGTAAAGGCAACAAGGAAAAGAATCCCACTTAAGAAAGGCAAATGGAAAGTGAGACATGAAGAATGATTCCAGGGAGAAAAGTCAAAATATTTAAACATGATGATGATTATGAATGAGTAGATTAATATCAAACTTTAACAAATGGAAAGTGATATTCGTACCATCATTTTTTATTAATGTACCACGATGTATAAGTTGTATAGCTGACTGTACAAATCAATATTGCACAGTTATGATACATCCAAAAAAAAATAAAATGGTATAAATATCAATTCCTTAACAAATGGAGACTTGTCCTTATCTCCTTGGTTGGCATTACTCACTTTTGCATGGGTAATGGGTAATCAAGCATGCACATCATATGGTTGACTAATCTATTTCTCAACCTTTTTCTTTTCACAACAATTTAAAATTTTAATTTTTTTTGTTTTTTGTCTGAGTCATGCATGTACAATTGATACGTTTAAAAAGAAGTTTAAATATCCATGCGGATTTATGTCAAGATTAATGGTGATCGGACTTAGATTGGATTTTTAAGCTTTTGTCGAATTACTCGAGCTCGAGCTTTTATTGAATAACTCGAGCTCGAATTTTTATCGATTAACTTGAGGTCGAGCTCGACTAATCGAGTTTGATCTGAATCCATGCCCTAATCTAAAGCTTGAAATACTTATGAGTCGAGCTCAAGCTTTTGAAGTTCATGAAGTTTAGTAGAATGTAATTTGCTAAAGTATTTGAAATATTTGAAGTGACAAGTCTGTGAGGTTTTTCCTTGAAATGTCTGCTTACTATTGAACCCTATGGGAATGAGTGGAATTGGCAGGACTTCACCCTTGTATGGTGAGGTGTTCCCTGATATCGCTACTCGACTGACCGTTCAAAAAAAAAATTACAAGGTAAATTGTAAGTTTTTTAAAATATGTTGATTGTAATTTTTGTTTTTAAAATATGTTGATTGTAATTTCTGTTGACCTTAGTTATTTCTTTTCACGTAAATTAAACTATCAACTTTTTGAATGTACTAATCGTAAATATTGTTATATCAAAAATCACTGAGACTATTTTAACGTCTTTATTTTACTGTTACGACATATATACAATTATACATTGGTCTGGAAAAAAAGAAAAAAGAAAAAAAACTATAATAATTATCAACCATTTTTGTTTCTTCCAATTGCTCAAAACATCAATTAGATTTAATTGATGTTATGGGTAAGTATAGATCCTTGTTGAAGAGTAAATCTAATTGATATAAATGAGGATAGTGTAGTTATTTAGAAGTTAAGAGATAAGGATACACAAATTCATTAAGGGTATTTTTGATAAAGTATTATTGACTTGTTATGGGTAAGTATAGATAGAGAGACAAAAGAATACTTTAAACCACAATTGAGCCAAGTTTAATCATCAATCTTTTTCAATAAATGTATTGATTAAAAATGTCAACTCATATCAAATTACTCAAATCGATATACTACATTTAACCTATATTACTAGCTAAGCATCCGGGTGATATCCGGGTAGTATTATGATAATTCATTATAGTTATATCAGTTGTGACGTAAATGTTAAATGTGAAAACACGACAACATAGTTGAATGCTTAATAAGCAGATATTTATAATAACATACCATAAAAGTTTATTGCATTAGATAAAAAAAAAATGCCTTCAATCATCCAAAAACTATACACAACTGGATGAATTAATAGAAGATTAGGAGGTGGTGTTGTAAGATTAATACCATATTTTGATTG
This sequence comes from Asclepias incarnata, assembly GCA_025447715.1. Taxonomy (NCBI): domain Eukaryota; kingdom Viridiplantae; phylum Streptophyta; class Magnoliopsida; order Gentianales; family Apocynaceae; genus Asclepias; species Asclepias incarnata. The sequence goes on from JAOEHQ010020264.1 coordinate 6,445, forward strand.
ATTATTAGAATGATATAGAAATAGAAAATTGAGATGTAATTTGATGGAAGAGAACAAATACTTTTTATTTAAGCAGTTGAGAGAGATGAATATTTGTGGAAAATATTTTAATTAATTAGTTTAATAATTTTATTATTGAAAAACATCACATCATAATTTATTTTATTTTTTTTTTCTTTGAAGAAAATGGTGAATGAAAGGGTTTTTACAACGCCAAGTGGGATTTTCTTATAGATTTTTTAGAAAAGGACTCATATTTTATAAGAGATAGAGATTTGTCGATTTGCAAGACAAAAGTAATCAAATTCTCTTTGAACTACAAATTTTAGTAAAATTATTGATGATAAACATAATTAGACCTTAAATCTTTACTCCTCTATAAAACAAATTATCATTTCCTTTTCAACTTTTCTGTCTTTAAAATACCTAAAATGTCCCTCAATTTCAAAAACTTTCTTTTTATAGTTAATCAATATACCTAAAATACCCTTAATGAAATAATTTATAACATTTATCCATCAACTCCTAAAATAACTACATTATCCCTTTTACATCAATTACATTTACATCAATAACCACACCACCGCCACCGGCACCGCCATCACCACCAGTCGCCGCCGCCACCCGTTGCCGCCGCCACCACACCGCGTCACCGCCTCGCTACCATCATTGCCGCCGCATCGTGCGGGCACCAGTTTAGTTATCGAAAATGTAAACAAATTATTATATCAGCATGTATGTTATATGAATATGAATATGAAAGTTTGCATTTGAAGAATAAAAAAAGAAGAAGAAAGTATTAATAAATATCCAATAATTCTTAAAAGAAAAAGCATTTCCACTTTAGGGAGCTTTAATTGGAGGAAAAAGGTAAGATAATGGTTGCACCTCTCAACAATAGAAATCATGACCAAAAAACTCAAAAATCACTTGTCTTTTGTATAAGCAATTTAATTCAATGGAGTCGAAGGAATTCAAAATTTGGTTTAATGTTTGATTTTTTTAACAGCATTACCTAACCGGAGGGAAGTACTATCAAAAAGACAAAAACACACAACAATTAAAGCCTTAAAGGTCTCAACTTGATTATATAATTCTTTTAAATTGAGATAATTTTGCATACAAATATTCATAATCGGGTTTTTATTTTACTTTTATTGACATTTTGTTCTTAATTTATGATCGATTGAATATATTTAAATGAAAAATTAATTAATTAACAAGTAAATGTGTATGTATTTGGTTCTTATATTGTTTTCAATACATGATGTTATTATAAATATAAATCCCGGGTTTATTAATGACAATCCTTAGAGCCGTCACTAAAAGTTAATTGGGTGCATTAGAATTTGTATTTTGCTGTTAAAAAATTCTGAGGGTTAGTTTTTAATAGGGGTGAGCAAAACCAGAACTGAAAAACCGAAAAACCAAAAAAACCGAGAAAACCGAACCGCTAAAACCAAAAACTGAACAAAACCGATTGGTTTGGTTTTCATTTTCTAAAAACCGAATGGATCGGTTCAGGTTTCGGTTTTTCATGCAAAAAACCGACCAAAAAACCGAACCGAACCGAATAAAATATTTTTTAATTTATTTTATATTTATATATATATTACTTATGATTAGTAAATATGTTAATATATTTAAACCTTTTGATTTTATAGTGCACAAATCAAAAGCATTTTTATGTTTTAGATGAAAATGCACAACAAAATCAATTCGGTTTATAAAAAATCATATCAATTTTAACGCCTAAAAGATATAATTAGTTAATAAAAAGTATCTGTATATTTTAGTTTCTTTATCATATTTTTTCCGTAATAATTGAATGTTAAATTTATAACTTAATAAGCTAAAAGCGTACAAAAGAAAAAAAAATTTAAAAAAAAACCAAAACCAAAACCAAAACCGAAAACCGACCCAAACCGAACCGGAAAACCGACAAATCGAACCAAACCAAAACCGAATCCAACGGTTTTGGTTTTCTAAAAATCGAACTGATCGGTTCGGGTTTCGATTTTGGGCCAAAACCGCTCACCCTTAGTTTTTAATATTTAAAATACCACTTTTTATTTATGTAATAAGTTATTATCAATTTTCATAAATCTTTACCCTTATATTGACTATGGATATATGATATTACTATAAATCCTATAACAACACTAGCAGGATACCCGAGCGATGCAACGGGATAAACATATCTTATAAAATTTTGATTTTCAACGGTATCCCATGATTTTTTAAGGGTCTCCTGTGTTTTTTCTGGGATTGTTATGAAGGATGATAAAATAGAGTGAGAAAGAATATAACGTATAAAAACTCAATTAAAAAACTCATGATTTGCTATATAATACGGAGTAATTTATAATAAACTAATATAGATAAAAATATTCGATTTATAGATAATTAACTTATAATAATTATGTGCTTTTAAATTAATAATAACTTAAGTTATTTTACAAATCATAATTTAAATGGTTTAATTATTAGGAATTAGAAAACATAATAAGTAATAAATAAAAATAAAAATAACTATTATAATTAAGTTAATTATTAAATGTAGTAATTATGAAGATTTTTATTAGATGTTAAGTTATGGACGGTAGATTTGACTTTTTCAATTATTGAAAATATAAGATATACTATAAATAAAAAGGCTATAAACTTTTTATAATGTATTATAGATTATTGATTATAAATAACCTATAACAATAAAAAAAAAACATGTAATTAAAATAAAACAAAATAAGACATAAAAAATGGTATTACTGACTTTTTTGTTGACTAAATATATTAAAATAAAAAAAAATTAATTATCTCATATATATATATATATATATATATATATTTGGTCTTTATATTGACTATTGATATAAAAGAAAGAAAAGATTTTTATGTGCGATATGTAATAATTCAGTGGGGCCACAAACTTTTTATAATGTATTATAGATTATTGATTATAGATAACCTATAATTATTATTAAAAAAAATCTAATTGAAATAAAACTAAATAAAACGTAAAAAATAGTATTACTGACTTTTTGTTATTTAAATAAAAAATTAATTATCTTATAAACATATATATATATATATATATATTTATTTATTTATTTATTTATTTATTTGGTCCTTATATTGACTCTTGATATAAAAGAAAGAAAAAGAAAAGATTTTTATGTGCGATATGTAATAATTCAGTGGGGCAATGCTAACTTTGGTTTATATACATGTGGATTTAGCGAAATGTGTAACATACAAAAATAATAAATGGCTTTTAGTCAAATTCCTTTAACTTTATAGTTTATATATATACCATTAAACCCTCACTTTCAAACTGAAGGGCCGCTTTCATTTCGAAGGTGCCAAAAAAAAAGAATAAAATCAGCCTTAAAAACCAACAAAACTAGTTTAATATCCAATTGGTGACCTGATTAAAAAATAAACCTATAAATGTATCAAACAGTAAGTTTAGTATGACAAACTTAACCAAACATAAATTTAAGGTTTCTCCCTATCATGACGTCGTCATCTCCTCGTCTTAACTGTCACATCAGTTTTCTCTCTCCAAAACACACTCAAGAACTACCTCCTTCATATCATACACTCATCCTCACCTCCTCCCCAATAAAAAAAATATTAAAAACACACACACATACACCCAAACAACTCGTCCAAACTCGTGAAGAAAACGACGAGGCATGATAATGAAGGAGCACGACGAGTTGCTGCCAAAGGAGTCTTCCACGATGAGGAGCCACGCCGAGCTCACAAACACCCCATAGGGAGCGGCCTAAGATAAACTCTTAACGCTTGTGCATTTACGGATAGGAATGAGCAAGAAATCCTAAATCTCGATTCTTTCCCGGTTCCGGAAACCAGTACCGAATTTCAAATGAGATCGGGACCGGTATTCATTTTTGGTGGTTTGCGAGATCGGTACCGGGACGGTACCGGAAAAATGCCGCAAAAACCAGGAAATCCTAGTACCGCCCAGGTACCGGTTCATATGGGACCGGAACCAAGTTTTGGCGATTTTCGAGACCAGTACCGTCGGGATCGGTACTGGTTGGTAATAAAATGTTACTCATTTTAATCTATGTGATTTAAATCATAAACACATATGATTTAATGATTGTTTGACTTATAACTTTTGTGTTACCCAATAGTCATAACCTTTTTTTTAATCCAAAAAACTTATACTTTATTTAGCTTATTTAAGGCTAATTATATTAATTTTAAAAAGTTTATGTTGAAGATTTTTTTTAATAAACGACTTTCTTCAAAATAGTTTTTCATTCAATAAGGCTAATAAGCTAAAACATACACATTTAATCAATTTTTTTACTGCTCTTAATTGAAAAATCTATAATTTTTCTAAAACACAATGATAAATATAAAAAATATTATCTAAATTACTAATGTGCACAACAAAAAAAATAACCTATTATATATTTGCTTAAACTAGGGCTGAGCATGGGTCGATTTGGGTCAGTTTTACTCAAAATTGAAACCCGAACCGATCCATTCGGTTTTTAGAAAAACAAAATTGTTGGATTCGTTTTTGGTCAGTTCGGTTTGGTTTGTCGGTTTTTTGGTTCGGTTTGGGTTGATTTTCGGTTTTGGTTTCGCTTATTTTATTTTATTTTTTTACAATTTTAGCTTAATAAGTTATAAATTTAACATTCAATTGTTAAGGAAAAATTATGATAAAGAAACTAAAATATACGAATGCTTTTCATTAACTAATTATATCTTTTAGGCGATAAAATTGGTATGATTTTTTTATAAATCGAATTGATTTTGTTATATATTTTCATCTAAAACATACTATCGATTTTAATTTGTATACTAAAAAAGCAAAAAGTTTAAATATGTTAACATATTTACTAACCATAAAGTAATAGATATAAATATAAAATAAATTAAAATATATTTGGTTCGCCTCGGTGGTCGTTTTTTGCATATGAAACCGAAAACCGAACCGATCCGTTCGGTTTTTAGAAAGAAAAAACAAATCAATCGTTTTGGTTTGGTTTTCGGTTTTGACGGTTCAGTTTTCTCTGGTTTTCCTGTTTTTGATTTTCCGGTTCGGTTTTTGCTAACCCCTAGCTTAAAGCTTCTTTGTATTTTTTCTGTATATTGCCATATAATTCCAATAGATTATTCTAATACTTAACCATTTACATCACAAAAATGGATCAAAGGAAAAGAAAGAGAAGAAAGACAATTTTCTATTATAAATCATTTTCTTAACCTGTATTGCATAGGTCTTAACCTACTATGTGTGTGTATCCACTAGAATCTACAAAACTTTATGTTGTCATGGGCATGTAACCCGTCTTTCTTATTAGAGCAGAGCACCCGGAGTAGAGGCCGAGTTCTTGGCGGTTTGGCCCAACCCGGCGGGGAACACCGCCGTCGATACGCCGGGCTGGGGTGGGGGTGGTAGTGGACAAGCTTGCAAACCGGTGGGGATAAAGAAAAGAGAGAGAGAGAGAGAGAGAGAGAGAGAGAGAGAGAGAGAGAGAGAGAGAGAGAGAGAGAGAGAGAGAGAAAGAGGTGGAAACGGTCACATGACCCTTTTTTTTTTTACCCAAATTCAAAAAATTTGACGGTTGGCCATTAATTAATAAAATAGAAAATTTTATCCCTTTTTTTTCTTCTATAAATTTACACATTTTTAACCCAAACAAAACACAACTATTTCTACTACTTTACATACATCTTTCACAACCAAAACAACCATTTCACTACCAAATCATGGATCCAAGAAAACAAAAAACGGTAAGCGGTTCTAGAAGTCGTGGACGGGCCACTCGTCCTCAACCCGTTTGCTCGAGTTCTCAACCCACTTGTTATCATCCGACACCACCGAGTCCTACCCTTTACTATCCGGCACCACCTTCTTAACCGGTTTATGGGTATAATTATGCTCATCCACCATTGCATCCAATCCAATACGTATTCAACCAAATGGTCGGGGGTCGAGTTCGAGCCGTTCACTCACTACCGTGAACCTCAACCCATTCTCGACGATGATGAAGATGTCGTTCCCGAAACACAACAAGATCCAATCGGTATTAAATTAATACTTTCTATTTTTTTGTAATTCATATTTTATATGTTTATTATTTATACTTGTATTATTTACACTAATATTATTTTTACAATATGTAGAAGATGAGGTTCAAGAAGTTCAAGTGCAAGATGTCCCGAAGAAGAAATTCACGAAATGAGCGGATAAAAAAGCTTAGACGACGGAAGAAGAGGAGGCTTTGGCAAAAATGTGGGTTCATATCTCGACATGTAGAGTAGTCGGGAATGAACAAGCTTGATGTAAGTCCCTAGAACAGGATCTACCAGGCTGTTGATTACTATGATTAACGTGTGGAATCCGTTAATCACATAAACACGGCAATAACGAAGATTAAAAACACGCGAGATCACAAAAACAGTTGTATATTGATTATACCACTATTACAATCAACCAACAACCTATGTGTGTGAAAACTAAAACAAATTTGTAAAACTAAAAACCTAATCTCAATTCTAACCTAATTGAGATTATATATATAAACAAATGACCTCAACCAAAGTTAATCCAATAACTTTGGTCCGGTCCATTTCAGTTTCAATCAAATCTGAAACTTCAGATTTGGTTAAAACTAATTACAAACTTATAAAGACAATAAACAATAATGACACTTAGATGACTAAGACTTCTAGAATGCTGTTGTCACAGAAACCGTGTACTAACACTTGAGATAAGTTTTAGGAACGAGTTTTAGAGCATTTCGCCTGAATCATGAAAAGAATTATTAGAACTCATCATAGTTTAAACACAAAGTGGAGTACAATGAACGATGCAATGAGTGTGTTTAACGACCTATACCACCAATCGGTTATATTTTATTATTAATACGTTTCATTTTTAGCACTTTATTTATTACTAATATGTTTTATTTTTAGCACTTTATGTATTATTAACACGTTTTATTTTTAGCACTTTATTTATAATTAATACGTTTTATTTTTAGCACTTTAAATATTATTAAGATGTTTTATTTTTAGCACTTTATTTATTATTATTACGTTTTATTTTTATACTTGTAGAAATGTCTTAAGGAGAGTGGGTGCAATGATCTTGACGTGATGACTAATGCCTTGGCCGATTATAGCACCAAAACAAACGACAACATGTTTACTCATTTAGGGGCTTGGGAGGTAGTCAAAGGCCACTCTAAATGGTTGGAACAACCATGTGTTGGCCAAACATCTTCGTCCCATTCCGACAAATGAAAAAAATCGTCGGAGGCGGGAAACTATGAGTCGGCTAGCAATGACGCCGATACTATCTTGCCGGATTTGAATGAGTACACAACCCCTACTCGACCATAAAAAGGGAAAAAGAGCGTTGGTGAAGCATCATCAAAGACGAGTGTTGTTTAGGCCGTTGAAGCATACACGACAGAGAAAACACAAATGATAAAGGAGATTACACATAAAATACAAGTACTTTTGGACATACAAATCGCACAAGCCAATGAAAAGGCCGAGTGTCGAGACTACAAGTTCTTCAACTCGCCGCACGATCACCTCACCAATGCAGCAATGTTAGCGTGGACTCTTAACAAAAAAATGTGCAATCGCGGCGAAACGTGGATGGCCGTGTGATTTTTAGAAATTCATTTGTCGTAGGTTTATTTTTATTCTTATACAACGTACTTTTTAACTTTTAATGAAATGTTGGTTTTATTAAATTGTTTAATTTAATTGGGAAAAAAGAATTTTTCTTTTTGACAGGGCTAGAATTTCATGGCCATCACTAAAAATGGTTGTAAGGACTGGATGACTGAATGAGTTGACAGAATCTTATTGGTATGATATGGGAGGGTTGGAAAGGTTGATCTCATGACTCATTGTGCTCTTAGTGTATTTGCCCAAAGAGCCTTCTAACATCATTTAATTTATTTTAAGCAAGTGATTAATAACTTTTTTTTTTGAAAATAAGTGATTAATAACTCATGAGAAATTATAGGAATTTGAATGGTCAAGATTATTTTTCAAGTTGATCTAATGGCTAATATGTAATGCCATGTAAGCATTTTTTTTTTCTGCGAGCAATATATATATATATATATATATATATAGGGGCTGGTTATTGTAAAACAAATATTAAAGTAAAACAAGTAAGATAAG